>APFE030850327.1:0-38515 GCA_000404065.3 Pinus taeda
ACTGAGCATGCTTCTTGCCCTTTCCATCAACGTCTTGTTCATTCTTTCTGTGACTCCATTTTTCTGAGGTGTATATGAAGTAGTCTTCTGTCGTGCTATACCACACTTCTTACAGAATTCTTCAAATTCCTTGCTGCAGAATTCTCCACCATTATCTGTCCTCAGTACCTTTATCTTCTTCTCTGTCTGATTTTCACCAGAGCCTTAAATTCTTTAAACATGTCAAAGACTTCAGATTTCTTCTTAAGGAAATATATCCATGTATTCCTTGAGAAGTCATCTATAAATGATACATAGTACACAGACTTACCCAGTGATGGAACCTTCACAGGTCCAAACACATCACTGTGCACAAGCTCTAATATCTGTTTCGTTCTCTTACCACCAGAGGGGAAACTCACCCGATTCTGCTTCCCATATACACAATTTTCACAGAAATCAAAATCCAGAGAGCTATTACTCATACCTTCTACCATACCTTTACCATGAAGTATTCGAAGGCCCTTCTCTCCAATATGTCCAAGCCTTTGATGCCACAACATGGTCTCCTCTCCAGAGACCACTAGATTTTCTGCTCCATTTTCAGGAACCATAGAACTATTGCACCCGTCAACAACAGTGCTACCTTGCAGCTTGTACAGAGTTCAATCCGAACTCCCCGCATCAATACTAGTGCTCCTCAAACCATCTTGCAGGTATCCTTCTCGAACACTGTCTTTACACCTGCATCATCCAACTTGCTTACAGAAATCAGATTTCTGGCCAACGCAGGAATATGCAGAACACCCGGAAGGGTTCTAACCCTTCCACCTTGCAACTTCAACATTACTTTTCCACGACCAATGATTCTAGCCTTCCTATCATCTCCTAAGAAGACATCACCACCATCATATTTCTCATACTCGCAGAACCACTCTCTATGGGGAGTGAAGTGAACGGATGCACCTGAGTCAATCAACCATGCCTCATGATCTACATGTGTACTTGAAGAAGCCAAGTACACATCCCCACCTTCATCTGAGGTGGTTTTCGCCTCTGCAGAAGGAGCATCATCAGATCCCTTTCCTTTATCAGGAGCTTTAGATTTACACTCCCTTCTGAAGTGCCCTTCCTTTCCGCATTTCCAGCACACCACATTTATAGGTTTGCCTGGAGATTTAGATCTCCCTCTAGATTTAGATCTCCCACTCGATGACTTATTTTTGTTTCTCTTCTGGGACTGTCCTCATACAGACTAGGCATCACCATTCTGGTTTTCCATATTTTTCCATCTCATCTCCTCCATCAGCAAGGATGAGACTATTTCATCAAACTGCAAAGTGGTTGCATTGCTACCTATTGCAATAACTAGACTATCCCACGAATCTAGTGGAGAACAAAACAGACTTATGCACTTATCTTCATCTGAAATTTTAATATCAACAGATGATAACTGACTTACCATAGTATTAAATACATTGAGATGCTCTGTCACCGAGTCTCCATCTTTCATCCTCAGGTTATACATCTTTTTCTGCAGGAATAGTTTATTCACCAGAGACTTAGATTGGTACAAAGTCCCTAACTTGTCCCACAAAGCCTTCGCCGTAGCTTCCCCTGATACATTCAACAATACTGAATCTGAGACACACAATCGTATTGTGCTCTTTGCCTTCCGGTCCAACTTCTTCCATTCTTCATCGGTCACTCCCGTTGGTTTAGTACCCGGATCTACCGCGATCCACTGATCTTTATCCACCAACAGATCCTCCATCTTGAGTTTCCACAACTCAAAACTCTGACCATTGAACTTCTCAATCTCTATCTTTCCGCTGCTCGCATCTTCTTTCACCACCAGAATCGATCTCGCAGATCTCCCACTGAACAGGGTCTACCACAGGCCCGAGCGAAACCCCTCAGCAAACAAAGGCGTCCCCCTTGAAGCCAAAACAACTTAAACCAAATGTAGGTTTTAACCCCATACAGAAATTACCTGCATATGAATTCTAAATCACAAGAAAAATAAAAATGAGAGAGCATAACACATAAAACACATATACACAGAGATTTCCCACTGGATCTCAAAAACCGAGACTACCAGCTTGATTTTTCATTATATTCCTTTCAATGTTACAATACATATTTATACATGCCGAAGCATCCAATACCATGGACCGAAAACCATCGCGTCCAAAAAAAAATTTCCTGGGGTGCTGCCTCGGACCCCGTAGAGGGGGGCTACCCACCCCCCTCAAACCCCCCGGATAGGGGGGGGCTGTCGCCCCCCCTGTGACCCCCCCACTATGCAATTGACGCAACGAAGGGGGGGCTCCACCCTCCCTCTAACCCCCCGGTTCACTACGTAGGTTAGTCGTGGAAAGAATATAACACAACCCAACAATTATGACATGACTCGACCTCCAAGTTCCAGTTAAGGAAGTGGGGCCTACAAACTAAACATTTACAAGCATCCTACATGGACTACATATCACCTAGGAGCTGAAGAAACACCCCAGGTGGTCAATACCTGAGTTGGAACCTTTTTTATCTGAACTAGCACCCCAACCTCATGCATAACAATTCAAGGGTACAATTATATGCCTCCAACCGCATGCATAAGCCCGCTTCCGTGTAGTAATGTCCTAAATCCTTCACTTTTGAGCATGCGGTCTAGGGATTTGTGCTACCTTTTCATGTCAGCCTCTAGACCACTGCCCAACATTGCCAAAAAATTTCCAAAATCATAATTTACATAATGAAAATGCCAAAAATTCAAACTTGAAGCAAGAAATTGACCTATACTGTCTAATCCATATGTGACATTTCGTAAAAAATATGGAAAACATGTAAGCTACAGGTCATGAATGCATATACGATCATAAACTGATAATATTCATCTGAGAATCATTGAGAAGGCTCTAGCCCCTCTCTACCTAGTTGCAACAACACCTGTTAGTCCATACATTCATCAACCATTCGATAACTTAACGAATCATGACAAGAGCCATAGATAACATACATAATATAACCAAGAAATAACTAGCATAGAAACCATGGAAAATCAACCATAACATCAACATCATAATCAATACAAATGCTTATAGATCACCATATGAAAATGCCAACTAAGTGAGGGACTTCCACGTACCATCCGACCATAGATTGGATGAACCAAATCTCTCTTTAAGCCAATCACCTTTGCGCCATATTCCAAACATGAATGTGGTATCTCATGGATTAAACCAAAACAAAACCAACCAGGTCTTCTAGAGGCCAAACCACCTCAACCCTCAACCACAATGATTCCACCTCTACGTCATGAAAATCACTAACATCAACTAGATCAGTTTCTACCCAAGTTGTCTAGGGCTCAAGGAACTAGTAACTCAACCCATAACCTTCCAGGGGTCCAGAGCATTTCTTCCAACTATGGATCCAACAACTAGTATCTCAACCCACTAAGGGCTCTAGAGCATTTGTCCCAACCAACATCTCTAAGAACTAATAACTCAACCAAAACTTTTCCAGGGCTTCCAGAGCATTTGTTCCAGCCCACAACCCTAGGGAACATAAGCACCAATGAGAAAAACAACAAGTGGGAAACCCACAACACCGGTTATTTAGGAAATGACAAGGAAATGTTGAAACCACTGTCAATCTAGGAAAATCTATATGACAATGACAACAATAACCAAAGAATCACATGCATATGCCATGCATCTAGAGACCAACAAGGAAATCATATAAGCAACCTGTTACCTGCAAATTAATTCAACTATATCCATTAATCCAACTATTTCCTTGCGCTCTCTGATTTCCTTTGCCTTCTTCCTCCAAATCCAAGTGAATACTAGAGTGTTCCAAGCATGCTCCAAGAATGCTCTAAGTGTGTAAGAGTATGAGAGAATGAGAGTGTGAAAATGAGAGCTCCAAAACTAAACTGACAAAAGACTAGCGATTGATCCTCTAAAGCCTTTTTATTATTGATGCCTCTATTTTCTTCGTTTTTCCTCTAATTTCCTTAGCATGCAAATTTGTGTCTCTTCACCTTCCTTTTCTCCTATTTTCCTTTATTTACTTAAATAAAATGTCAATTATTGCCACTTTTCCTTGTCAATGCCTTTGCCAATTTCGGTAATCATTAATTAATCACAAGTGATGCCCATCACTATGTTTTAACCAACATTCAACTTGGAATACAAGTCCCATGACCTTGGTCTTATTTTACTTACATGTAAATCAACCAGGGGTTGTTACAATAAGCCGCTGGCGCTTCATCTCCTAGGGTTAGGTTTTTGGATATTTAGGGTTTCTCATTATTTCTTCATCATAAAAAGACCTATAAACCTCATTGTAACACAATTCAAGAAGGCGCATAGCCATCAAGACCTATAAGTCAAGTTTCATGGTATCTTTATGTTTTGGGTTTAAATTTGTATTTCATTTCATTCCTTTCATAAATTTGGATTAGTGGTACCAAAGCGATATGCTCTTTCTTTGTTTTTTCTATTCATGTCTCCAATGAAGTTGAGGTATAAGGAGTTAGGACTTGAATTGCTCGAGGCCTTGCAAGACCATCCTTGCCAACCCCGACAACTCCCCATGGTGGAAGAAAAGAAAAACGAGGGAGTAGGAGATCATATCAAAGTGTTGCTTGAGGAAGCCCTCAAGCGAAAAAGGAGTGGGATGTTGGATATTTTTTCCCAAATCCTTTGGCAGATACCAATAGGAAATGCATCTTCTTCCAATGGCTAGTTTGGAGCAACGCCCCCTTGAAGGTACAATTTGATTTTGATATTCCTATATTTTAAGGTGATGTAGATCCTCTAGACAAATGGTTAAATCTATTAGAAGGATATTTTTATGTCCATAATTTTCCCGATAGGGAAAAAATTACTTTTACACTGCTTAAGGGTGCCCTCCATGTTAAGGACTAGTGGGAAACTTACTACAAGAAAACAACCATAGAAGAATTCACACTATTTTCAGTCACATCCATTTGGAACTCTTTGAGGGATGTCGTTAAAGAAAAATATTACCCTCTTGGAAGCTACAAAAGCCAATGCATGTGATGGATCACACTACAACAAGAAACGGACCAAGCAATGTTAGATTTCTCAACGTTTTTCATACCTCGTGCATTAAGCTTGGTATCAAGGAATTTGAGTAACATATGGTGCTCAAGTATCATGGTTGTTGCAAAGATACATCCAGACAAAAATGGAGTTCTTGGACATCTCGCTTGGTGCAACATACTGATATGCTGTCAAAATTGAGAAAATTTTTAAACAAAATAAGCGAGACTTTGGATCTACGAATCCTTCATAGAAGATGTAGGGAAAGGGAATGCCAAAACTACATAACAAAGGACAAACCCAGGATGGACCACCCCAGGACAACCCATTGAAGCTGTAAACAACAAATGTAATGGGAAGATGAAGAAAGACAAAAGAAAGTGGTGTGAGTTCCAAAGGAGCCTCTCTCATAACATAAATGGATGTCGTACAAAGAATTCGCTGGTTGTCGAGCTAAAATCTTCAGAGTGAGACATAGGTTTTGACTCTGAACCAAACCTAGACAAGTGGAAACAAACCATTGATGCAGGACCCAATGCCACTGTTGCCACCATAAAGATCCAACAGAGTGAGCACGAACATCCAAAGGAAGGTGAGCATCTCTTTCACTCACAAATGTGGGTGAAAGGTACTCTGCTATGCTTCATTGTTGATAGAAGAAGCTAGAAGAACCTCATCTTTGTAGAGGTATTTAAGCAATTCGGCCTGCAGACAATACAACACCCGCGACTGCACACTATCGATTGACTCCACCAATTGTGGGATCTCTGCATTAGCCAACAATGTCAACTGCACAACACCATTAAGTATTTCATAAATGAGGCATTGTGTGATGTTTCTCCCCTTCAAGTTTAAGATGTTTTATTAGGCCAACCATGATTTTGGAAATGTCATGCTGTGTTTGATTCCAAACCTCGTAGTGTTATATTACATTGGGCATAAAAGTATACATGATACCAAAGGTAGTGCTACCTATTTCAATTTCTTTGATCATCTCCAAGATTGGGAAATTTGTCTTCATCCCAATTCACCCTCATAATAAGGAGAAGATCATGGCCACATATGTTGCCTCTACACAAGGCTCCTTTGTGCAACAAAGGCAAGTGGATAAGGTCGTGGAATAGTATAGAGACATCTTCTCCTCACCCATGGGGGTACCTTTGCATTGTCAGGTCAAGAATTAAATCAATATGAACTCAATGCATTTTTCCCAATGGGCCAATCTATCACCGTTCTCTTATGGAAAATGAGGAAATCAAGAGGTAGATCTAAGAACTGCTACAAAAAGGGCACATCCATCTAAGTTGCACACCTTATGGGAGTTAGATTATACTCATGCGGAAGAAGGATGGGAACTGAACACTCTGCATTGATTATAGGGATGTGAACAAAATCACGGTCAGGAATAGGTACCTGATTCCTTACATTAACGACATTCTTGAGCAGTTTAAAGGGGCCAAGTACTTCAGCAAGATTGGTCTAAAGTCTGGCTATCACCAAACTCCAATAGAACCAACTCTTATGTGGAAGACCACTTTCAAGTCCAAGGAGGGTCTTTTTGAATGGTTGGTCATGCCCTTTGGTTTGAAAAATGCCCCAACAACTTTCATGAGGCTGATGGATGACATGTTGTGACTTTTCAACAACTCTTTTATGGTTGTATATTTGGATGATATCCTCATCTACAACAAGACTTGGACAAAGCACTTATAACAAATTTGCTAGGTCTTTTACACTCTGTGGTAGCACAAGCTATGTGCTAACTTGGAAAAATGATCCTTTTGGCATGGGAAAGGTTCAATATCTATGTTATATTATTGATGAACAAGGTGTGCATATGGGTCTAGCCAATATCCAAGTCATTCAGGATTGATAAGCCTCAACGACTCTAATAGAGCTTTGCAGCTTCTTGGGCCTTGTTAATTTCTACCGAAGATTCATGTTGGGGTTCTCTTATATCACTTGGCTCTTAAGTCAAGGTACTAAGGGTGGAGCAAAAGAAAATATTTTTTGGTCTGAGTCACAAAAGAAGGAATTCGATGAACTAAAACACCACCTTTACTATGCACCAATCCTCACCCTACCAAACCTGCAACAACTATTTAATATTGAAACAAATGCTTGTGATTATGTTATTGGTGTAGTCCTTGTTCATCAAGGACATCTAGTGGCCTATCGTAGTAAGACAGTCTCTGATATTATCCAGAAATGCCCCACCTATTATAAGGAGATGTATTCCATTATGTAAGCATGTTGAAAATGGAAACATTATATTATAGGGAAGGAGATAATCATCCACATGGATCACCAGCCTACTTAATTTATGCAGACATGGGGAAAGTTACAGAATGACCGCCATAAAAAATGGCCCACATATCTACAACAATTCCATTTGAACATTAAATAAAAAAGGGTAGAACTAACCACGTCGCAGTTTTCCTTAATCAACCCCGAATTGTGGCACTAACTATTACTCTCAACTCTTGCGGGCACGAGACCTCTAAATGGGCACAACTATACAACAATGATTCAGAGTTAACTACCACATATTGGATGTTGATGGTAGGCAAGAAAGTTCAAACTTCCACCTCCATGATGCACTCTTGTGCTACTTGGGACACCTTGGTGTTCCTTCAATTGCCAAGAATGCCAAGATGATCTAGGATGCACATTACAATAAGGTAGCAGGGCACTTTGGTGTGGAGAAGACAATGCATTTATCACATAAGTATCTTTATTGGCCAAAAATACACTATGATGTTTCCAAGTATATCAAGTCCAACATTACCTACACCATTTCCAAACTAACAATTAAGAAGCAAGGCTTGTACACCCCTATGCATACTCCTAACCAACCTTGGGAAACCATCTCGATGGAATAAATATCTATCCTTCCTTCTACCAAGCATGACCTGTGTATTTGTGGTTGTTGATATATTTTCTAAGATAGGCATCCTATTTGCTTGCAAAAATAGTATGCCAACAAAAGCCACTACTAACCTCTTCTTTGAATGGTGTGGGTACATTTTGGGATCCCACAGACCATCATATTAGATTGGGATAACAGGATCCTAATCAAATTTTGGTCAAGCCTCTAGTTAATGCAAGACACCAAACTCACCAAGTCAACTAGCTTCCACCCCCAGTCTAATGACTAGATAGAGGTCGTCAATAAGATGAACATGCATATTATGTGCATGTACAATTCCAAGCATCAATGCATATGGGATGAAATTATCCCCTATTTTCAACACAACTACAAAAAATCTCTCTATAGCTCAACCCTATGGTCAACATAGCTACAACAGAGCTCTCCATGGCTCAACTAGCCACAACCCCTTTCTGGTGGGCCTAGGATTTCAACCACTAGGTCCCATAGATGTCACACTACACCATGCAACTACCCAGGTAGAATTTGTACATGTTCAATCCAAAGTAAAAAAGTTACCAAGTTTACTGAACAAAATCAAGATATCTACCAATGATCAACATTGGGTTCCACACAAGTTTCAAGTGGGAGATAAGGCTTGGTTGCATATGCAAAAATAACGCCTTACAGGGGCCCATAGGAAGATTCAACCACTCCGTTATGGACCATACACCATCAACAAGGCTATGGGTGACAATTCTTTTGAGACAAGTATCTCCAATTCCCTAGCCTACATCCAATGTTAATTGTGGACTGCCTTCAACCATACTTTCCACCATTATTAGATACATTAGAAATTGCAAAGCAACTAATTTTGATAGAGCTCAACCCAGATTGCATTGAACAAGACACAATTGATCAGATAATGGACACACAAATTAAGAGCACTCGTAAATAGAGGGTCTTTCTATATCGGGTTGTCAAGGCAGGCCAAATCCTATACCAAGACAAGTGGCTTACTAGGGGCCAAGTTCAACAAAAGTTCTCCCATATCATGGAGGTACCCAATGCAATTGGATACCATTTCTTCCTAAGTGGGAGGAATGTTCCAGGTGGATATTGGTGGCCACCCACCTATTCCACTTGCCCACAACATAATTTTCCTATTTTGGCTTTTTTCTATTTTTGACAGTTTTTAGGTCCTAGACTTTTGAAGCCGACCCTAAATGACTCTTTTTGGGGAATAGGTCAATGGTAGTCATTAACTATAGTCAACATTCAAAAATACTTAAATAAACATTTCTAACATGATATCATGCATGCCAAACAGAGATCAAACGTCAAAGTTACAACCCTGGGAAGTTGATGTTACAACTTACCCCATCGGGGCCCATAAGCTTTTGGTTCTTCATTTCCTTGGGTTAGGTTTTTGGATGTTTAGGGTTTCTACTGATTTTTCGAGATAACAAGGCCTCTGAGCCTCATTGTAACACAGTTCAGAAAGGCGCGTAGCCATCACATCTCTTCTTAGAGATAATCTACCACTATTCAAGGTAGTTTGATTTCATTCTCCGTGAATATAGTTTCAACATTTTCCATTTATTAACTAAAGTCAAGTTTCATTGAATATTTGTGTATTGGGTTTAAAATTGTATTTAATTTTGTTCCCTTCATAAATTCTTACTGGTGATATAAGAGTGGTCTGCCCTTTCTTTGTTTTTTTGCATGTTCCCAACGAGACCAAGATATAAGGAGTTGGGACTTGAAGTGCTTAAGCCCTTGCAAGACCATCCTCAATGACCTCGACAACCTCCCGTGGCAGAAAAAAGAATGATGAGGGAGCAATAGATCATATCAAATTGTTGCTTGAAGAAGCCCTCAAGTGACAAAGGAATGAGATGACAAATAATTTTTCCCAAATCCTTCTATGGATACCTATATATGACACATCTTGATCCAGTGGCCACTTCAGAATAATCGCTCCCTTTAAGGTACAAGTTAATTTTGATATTCCTGTATTTGAAGGCCATATAGATGCATATTCTCTAGATACATGGTTAAATCTACTAGAAGGATATTTTTTGGTCCATAATTTTTCGGATAGGGAAAATATTACTTTTGCACTCCTTAAGGCTACACCTCATGTCCAGGACTAGTGGGAAACTTATTGTGAGAAAAGGGCCACAAAGGAATCTACACTATTTTTAGTCACACCCACTTGGAACTCTTTTAAGGATGTTTCTAAGAAATAGTATTACCCTATTGGAAGCTATGAAGATCAATACATGAGATGGATGAAATTATGATAAGAAAGGGACCAATAAGTGCCAGAGTTCACGAACATGTTTCATACCTTTCACACTAAGATGGGTATCAAGGACTCTAAGCGACATCTAGTGCTCAAGTACCATGGATATCTACATAGATACATCCAAACATAAATGGATTTCCTAGACATCTCCTCACTTAACGTAACTTACCAATATGCTGTCAAAATTGAGCAAAAAATTAAACATAATGAGCGAGACTTATGATCTATGAATCTTACACAACAAAAGTAGGGCAAGGGCATGCCCAAACCATATAACAAAGAAAAGAGCCAAGGTGGACCACCCTAGGAAAACCCATCGAAGTTGTAAACAAAGAATGGTAATGAAAGACAAAGAAAGACATGGGAAAGTGGTGCGAGTTCCACAAGATCCCCACTCATAACACAAATGAATGTTGCACAAAGCAGTTGTTGGTTATCTAGCTAAAAGATTTAGAGTTAGACCCATGTTCAAACTTTGAGCCAGAACTAGACAAGGGGAAACATATCATTGATGTGAAACCCAGTGCCACTGTTCACACCACCAAAGTCCAACAAGTGAGCCCAAAGATCTAGAGGAAGGTGAATGTCTCTTTCACTCACAAATGTGGGTTAAGGGTGCTACGCTATGCTTCATTGTTGGTATTAGAAATTAGAAGAACCTCATCTAAACAGAGGTTGTTAAG
The DNA here is from genome assembly GCA_000404065.3 of Pinus taeda. NCBI lineage: Eukaryota > Viridiplantae > Streptophyta > Pinopsida > Pinales > Pinaceae > Pinus > Pinus taeda. The sequence goes on from APFE030850327.1 coordinate 10,918, forward strand.
TGCTTGGGCCTTCCAATGACACCACACCCGTATCCATACACTATCAGGTGGCTCCACCATGGGCGAGATCTTTGCATCAATCAATAGTGTTTCTTGTGCTACAACATTGAACCTTTCACAGATGAGGTATTTTGTTATGTTTCTCCCCTTGAAGTTTGTGATGTTTTGTTAGTCTAAGTATGCGTCTAGACCTCATAGTGTTATTATTACTTTGGGCATAAAACTCTACAAGATACCAAAGGTAGCCCCACCTATTACCATTTCTTTGATATCTTCTAAGTAATTCAATAAGATTATCTCCCAGGCTGGGGAAATTTTTTTTGTTCTTAATTTGATCCTAGAGTAAGGAGAAGATCATGGCCACATCTATGGCTTGTACATAGGGCTCCTCTATGCAGTAGAGGAAAGTGGATAACGTTGTGGAGGAGTGCAAAGACATCTTCTCCTCACTTATAGAGTTAGATTTGTATGATCAAGTCAAGCATTCAATCAATATGACCCTCAATGCACCTCTTCTCAATGGGCATATCTATCACCACTCTCTTCTAGAAAATGAGGTAATCAAGAACCAAAGCTAAGATTTGCTACAAAGGGGCACATCCAACCGAGTTCCTCACCCTGTGGGATCCCGATTTTACTTATGTAGAAGAAGCATGGGACCTAGAGACTTTGCATTGATTATTGATCTCTGAACAAAATCACAGTTAGGAACATTTACTCGATTCCCCGAATTGACAACATTCTTGAGCAGTGGAAGGGGGCCAAGTACTTCAACAAAATTGATCTAAAGTTCGATTATCACCAAGTTTCGATAGAACCAATTGATGTGTGGAAGACCGCTTTCAAGTCCAAGGTGGGTCTTTTTGAATGTTTGGTCATGCCCTTTGGTTTGAAAAATGCGCAACAATATTCACGAGGCTGATAGATTACATCTTGTGGATTTTCAAAAACTCTTTTGTGGTTGTATATTTGGATGATATCCTCATTTACAACATGACTTGGGCATAACACTTGTTTCATATTTGACAGGTCCTTCAGACTCTATGACAACATGTGCTATGTGCTAACATGGAAAAATGGTCCTTCAACATGGACAAGGTCTAATATCTAGGTTAAATTATTAATGAGCAAGGTGTGCATGAAAATCTAGCTAAGATCCAAGTCATTCAGGATTGGAAAACCCTGATGACTCTAACAAAGCTTTGCAACTTCTTGAGCCTTGCTAATTTCTACTGAAGATTCATGTTGGGGTTCTCTTATATTGCTTATCCCTTAAGTCAAGTTACCAATGGTTGAGAAAAAGTAAGCCTTTTTTTGTTTAAGTCACAACAAAAGGAATTCGATGAATTGAAAAATCACCTTTGCTTTGCACTAGTCCTCACCCTACCACACCTACAACAACCATTTGAGATTGAAATAATTGCCTTTGATTATGCTATTGGTGTAGTCCTCATTGAACAAGGAGATGTATTCCATCATGCAGTTTTGTTGTCAACGAAAACATTATATTCCAGGGAAGGAGACAATCATCCACATGGATCATCAACCTCTTCAATATATGAAGACACATAGGAAGTTACAAAATGACTACCATTAGAAATGGTCCATATATTTGCAAAAATTCCATTTGAACATTAAATACAAGAAGGGTAGCACAACCATGTTGCACATTGTTATTCAACTCTAGATGGATATAACTGTAAAAGAATGATTCAAATTTCACTGCCACATGCCAGATGTTGATTGTATACAAGCAAGTTCCAAATTTCCACCTTTAGGATGCACTATTGTGCTACCTGGGACGCCTTTGTGTTCCTTCAAGTGAGCATGTCAGGATGATCTGGGAGGCACATTATAGTTGGGTAACAAGGCACTTCGGTGTGGATAAGACAATGGAAGTAATGTAAAAGTATTTTTATTAGTTGAAACTTTGACACTATGCTTACAATTATATCAAGTCCTACATTGAATGTGCCATTGCCAAACCAACCATTAATAAGAAAGGATTGAACACCCCTCTGCTTACTCCTAACCGGCTTTGGGAATCCAACTGGATGGATTATATTTCTAACTTTCCTTCTACTAAGCATGGTAATGATTGTGTGTTTGTGGTTGTTGATAGATTTTCTAAGATGGCCATCTTTTCTGCCTGCAAAAAGAGTGTCATAACAAAAGCCACTATTAAGTTCTTCTTCGTGCAGGTGTGGGTACATTTTGGGATCTCATAAACCTTCATATCATATTGGGATAACATGTTCTTAAGTGCATTTTGGTTGATCTTATGTCAAATTTGGACACCAAACTTACCAAATCAACTACCTTCCACCCCTAAACTAATGGCCAGATAAAGGTTGCCAGCAAGATAATTTTGCACATTTTTTCGCATGTACAACTCCAAGCATCCATGCACATGGGATGAGAGTCTCTAGTATGTTCAACACAACTACAGTAAGGCTCTACTTAGCTCAATTGGTCACAATCCCTTTAAGGAGGGTTCGAGATTTCAACCGTAACAACCCTGGTGAAAATTCCATGTAATAATTTTTAAAAACAATAACCACGGATGACTGGGACACTTATTCCAAGTTGAATGTTGGGCAAGACATCCTAGGGGGTTCTGATTTGGTTGTTTATGGCTAAGGAATTGGAAAAGGAATTTTGGCACAATTATTTATGAAAATTATGGAAATTAAGATAAAAAGGAGGTGAAAGGTCACAAGTTGCATGTGAGGAGGAAAATGAAGAAAATAGAGGCCTCATTCATAAAAAGGCTTTCAAGGATCAGTTGGTAACCTTTTTTCAATTCAGTGTTGGAGTTCTCTCATATTTGTTTCCTCTCTCTCTCTCATACTCTTAGATACTTAGAGTTTTCTTGAAGCACTCTTGGAGGGCGTGACATAATTGGATTCTTGGAGTAAGAAGGAAAAGGAAGAGCAAGAGAGCGCAAGAAGGCATTAGCATAAATGACTACATCAGATTTTCTTATAGGTACTGAGTTGCATGTATGATTTCTTCACTAGTTTGGACATGCATGGCATATGCATGTGGATTCTTAGTCATGATCTGTCCTTGGCATGGGGGATTCCCTGGATTGACAGTTGATTTCCTAGCCTTTCCATTACTTGGATAACCATGGTGATTGTGGTTTTATTTTCATTGTTTTGTTTTGTTTGGTTCTCATGTTTCCTTAACTTGGGTTGAGTTATTAGCTCTTGGAGCCTTGGTTGGACAAACGCTCTCAAGCCCTGTAGTAGCTTGGGTAGAGTTACTGGTCCTGGAGCCTTGGTTGGACAAACACTCTGGAGCCCTTGGTGGGTTGAGTTACTAGTCCTGGAGCCTTGGTTGGATAAACGCTCTGGATCCCGACAATAGATGTGGGTTGAGTTACTAGTCTTGGAGCCTTGGTTGGAACAAACGCTCTTGCGCTGTGGATGGCTAGGAGGGAGACCAATCTGGTGATGGTTTTGGTGATGTCTGACTGTGAGGTGGAATCAATATTTGATGGGTTGAGGTAGATGGCCTTTGGAAGCCCTGGATGAGTTTTGATTGATGTATTCTACGAGATCCCACATTCATGCTTGGAATATGGAACATGGGTGAATGACTGAAGAGAGATTTGGTTAAGCCATTCTACGGTTGGGTGGAACATGGTAGTCCCATCATATTGCATTCATTATTGAGAAATCCATTCCCTTGATTTTCATGTGTAAAGGTACTGATGTATTTATGGATTTGATGGTTGATATGTTTATTGTATTTATGTTCCTATTATGCTAGTTATATGCACATTTTATGACAACAACTATGTATGGCTCTAAGCATGTTTTTACTTGTATGTGAATGGATAATGTGCATATGACCTAATAGATGATAACACAATGAATGGCATGAGGGAGCAATGGTTCATAACGATTATTAGATAAGTATGACATCCCTATAGTTAACTATGTTATTTACACCGGTAGATTACATGTCAATGATATGTTTGACGAAATTCCTGTCATGGCTAGTAGGGATCCAGTCAAGGTATTGAACAAGTATTTGCTTTTAGTACTTTCACTTCCATGTTACTCTGTTGATTTGAAGAGATGGATCAGTTCTGGGCAGTGTCTTGAGCTTTGAGCTTGAGAAACTGGCTTAAATCCTGGGATCTATGGCAAAAAACAGACAATTTTGGTCCACGATCGATGGAAGGCAAGCCTATGAGAGTGACTTTAGGTTGTTGGTCGCTCCCTTGCCCATAGCATGAGAGAGACTATGGCCCAAGAGACCTAAAACAATAGTGGGACCCAGGGACAGGTCGTTTGAGTGGCTAACTTGTCTTCTGATGCTTCTATTGATGATGTTGAATGTCTATATGGTGTGTTTCTGTTGGTTACACTTCCTTAATGTGACTTAGGAGGTCGAATATGTGACACCCTCCTCCCACATCTACCCAAGCAATCGGCCAGCTGAGGTAAACATATGACGAGAGGCCACTATGATATGATTTGACCTCCTAGGTAACCTTAAGGAAATGGAATCGATGGAACATCACACATAGTAATCCAACATCACCAACAGAACCCTCAAAAGACAAGCCAACCACTTAGATAACTTGTCACTAGGTCCTACTATTTTTATAGAACTTTTAGGCTATAGTCGCTCTCATTCTATGGGCAAGGGTGTGACTAGAAACCCAAAGTCGCTCTCATGGGCTTGCTTGTCAGCGACTGTGGAACATAATTGCTAGTTGTGTCCCAGTGACTGTGGACCAAAATTGCTAGTTTTGTCCCAACGACCCTGGGATTTAAGCCACTTTTTTCAGGCCCAGAGCCCAGGCCACTGCCCATAATGGAATGAATTCTTAGAATAAGGAAAATTATAGGGAAACAATGATGCAAAAGCAATGAGATGATGAAGACCTTGACTGGACCCCTACTAGCCATGATAGACATTTCGTCAAACATATCATCAACATGTAATCTACAAGTGTAAAGAACATATCCGAGCATAGGGGTCTCATACTTATCTGAGATTCACCATGAAGCATTGTCTCCTTATCACATTAGCTTCCATTTCATCCATTAGGTCATAAATAAATTGATCATTCGATAACAAGTAAGAACATGGTGAAAGCCACTCATGGCTACTGTCATATAACATGTAAATAACCACCATAATAGGGACAAAAATACCAATGAAATCATAGCTATATAAACCACATATAATCCATCATAATACTAATAGAGATACAAGGATAAATAACCTTTCATTACTGATGCAAAATCCGAACCTAGGATGGGACTTCCACATTCCACCCGATCATAGAATGGTTGAGCCAAATCTCTCTTCAGCCATTCACCCCCGTGCCATATTCCAAGCTTGAATGTGGGATCTCATAGAACACATCAATCAAGACTCATCTAGGGCTTCCAGAGGCCATCCACCTCAACCCATCAAACAATGATTCCACCTCACAGTTGGACATGACAAAACCAACATCAAATCGATCTTTTTCCCAACCTTCCAGGGCTCCATAGTGTTTGTTCCAACCCGGCTCCCAGGACTAGTAACTCAACCCACAACTTTTACCGGGCTCCAGAGCATTTTTCCAACCAAGCCTACGAGACTAGTAACTCAACTCACAACTTTTACTAGGCTCTAGAGCGTTTGTCCAACCAGGGCTACAAGACTAGTAACTCAACCCACCAAGGGCTTCAGAGCATTTGTCCAACCTAGGCTAAGGAAATGTGAGAACCAATAAAAACAAACAATGTAATTAAACCCACAATCACCATGGCTATTTAGGAAATGGCAAGGCTAGGCAATCCATTTTCAATCTTGTCCATCCTCCATGCCAATGACAAATCATAACCAAGAATCCACATGCATGTGCCATGCATGCCAAAAATAGTGAGGAAAACATACATGCAACTCAATACCTACAAGCAAAACCTATTGTAGCCGCTAATCCTGATGTTCTCTTGCGCTTTCCTACTCTTCCTTTACCTTCTTGCCCCAAAACTCCAAGTATGCCACACTCTCCAAGAGTGCTCCAAGAAAACTCTAAGTCTCCAAGAGTATGAGAGAGAGAGAGAGAATAATGAGAGAGCTCCAAAACTGAACTGACCAAGTCTCCACTGACTTAGATTGCCCACTGATCCTCAGAAGCTTTTTTATTAATGAGGCCTCTATTTTCTTCATTTTCTATTATTTTCCTTCAATTTCCTCCTCACATACAACTTGTGACCTTTCACCTTCCTTTTCTCATAATTTCCATTATTTTCCTAAATAAATGTGCCAAAATACCTTTTTGCCTATTTAATGCCTTAGCCATTACCTTTGCCAATTTCCTTAGCCATAAACAACCAAATGAACACCCACTAGGATGTCCTACCCACCATTCAGCTTGGAGTATGTGTCCCATCATCTGTGGTATTTATATATTTTTACGTGGAATTTTCACCAGGGCTATTACAGAACCCTCCCCCTTGGGGGAACACTGTCCTCAGTGTTTAATGACACCTATACCAACAAGATTGTTGTAAATAAAGCATACTACCCACAGAGCTTTATAACATAGCTCGTTGCAGTATTTATAATTACCACTGCTGAAACATGAAAATCATACCGTTTACTGGAGCTTTATAACACAACTCATTACGATATTCACAATAACCACATATACACATACACATTTTTTCAACCAGCAAATAACCGTATTGTCTATGGAGCTTTATAAATCTTACTCGATACAGTATTTACAATAATACACACATATACACATATGCACATTTTCTAAACCAACAAACAAAAAGATATGATGTTTGCATCTGCAAAAAGGGAATCCAGAGGCTCACAACTCCACCCTCAAGTACTACCAAGATTCACCTCCTTCCCAGGAAGTCCAGAATCTAGTACCACAGTCAAAGCTCAATCCAATATCTAGCGCTGCAATCCCGCACCACTTATCTTCTTAGTGAATAATTACTGGTTCATTGTTCCAGGGCACACTCCCAATGTGCATATGATTCCATCTAGCAATGCTCATGATAAAAACAAATCCATCCCCGACCTTCCCTTCTCTCCTACATAATCCATCGGGAAATCCGGTCAACCCTTCCATGCAGTCACTCACCTTCCATGTTCTGCTGGCACCCCCATCCCGAGCAGTCCATCCCTTGGCAAGGCTTCCTCACATCGGAAGGTACAAAAACCAAGACATATCTTACCTCAAAACTATCATACCGGTCATAGCATGCTCATGGAAATTAATGGACACTATTGGGTACCAGTGTCCCACAATGGCCCTGTTCCCGAATGCTTTACTAGCATACTGTTGCATTTTCCAATTTGTTTTGTTGTTGCCAATTCTTGCAGTCGATTTCAACCACCCAACCAGGCATTTCCGTACATCCTATACCAAACACATAAATTCCATTAGATTTAAAATAAATTGAAATAAGTTCACACCATACATCATTGTTAGCTCATCAATAAGGTACATTTGCAATCCTGTTCACTTCCTGTCACAACAAGTCAAACTAGCATATTTGACCAAATCGAAATGTATAAAAATATCTCTTCAGGCTAGCTCAAAACATAACCATCATATATCAAAATCATAAATCACATGTAACCATCATAAACTAGAATCATAGATCACATATAATCATCATATACTAGAATCGTAGATCACCCGTAATAATCATAAACTACATGTATAATAAAGCTGAGATAAAATATCGATACTTATCCTTCATCAATCCTTACTTCTGCCTTTGTTCTTATTTCGTATGCACACCGAATTGGTTGCCACACCCGAAAAACACTCAGTGCTTTCTCCTTAACCAGGTGCACAAATACTTAGTATGCATCACACATACGACCACACACGACATACATCTCCATGTAATACATGCACCTACACTTGACATACAAAACATACACCTACACCCAGTGTATAAAATACAATACATATGCCTACATCCAATGCATAACATAATACATACACCTACACCTAGCATACAACACAACACAATACATCTATACCTGGTGTACAACAACACACAATACATGCACCTACACAATGCACATACATAGTACTACATTTCCTCAACACAACATGTATGATATGCACACAATACCACATGTGCACCAATACCATATGTACAACATGTACACAGTACCACCTATACACCGTACCACCTGCACAACGTGTGCACAACATCACATGTACACGAGGCCACCTGCACAATGTGTACACAATGCCACATGTACACTACACCACTATACAATGTGTACACAATACCACATGTACATAGTACCACATGCACGACATGTACGTGATACGACATGTACACGATGCCACATGCATGACATGTACATAATACCACCTACACACAGTGCCACTTGTACAACATGTACACAACACCAACTGCACACAACACCACTTGTACAATCGTGCACACTACACCATATGTACATAACACCACATGTACAACATGCACACAACACCACTAGTACACTGCATTTCCAACATGTACATAACATCATCTATACACAACACTGCATATCCAACATATGCATAGCACCATATGCACACAACACCACATATCCATCATGCACACAATACCGCATATCCAACATGTACATAGCACCATCTATACCCAACACTGAATATGAAACATTCATACAACACTATATGTACTACACCATGTACATAACATTGCACAATCAACATGTACACACACTAAACCGCATGCACACAACATCACAAGTGCAACAAGTACAACATATATGACATATGCACAACAATCGTACCACACATCGAAAACCACACTGACTCTTTACCAAGCAACCTTGCTTCCAATGTTTTACAAATGCTTGTCCCAGCATGCCGTAGACCGCACTGCTTTCACTTTACTAATGTATCCCTCAGTATAACCTGTCCATAACATAAGCATAGACATAATACTAGCATGCAATATAAAATCATATTCACATGATACTGACATCATATGTTTGTCATGACTACTCTTCCCACTTGATTCCTCATAGATCAAGAACCTCTTCATGTCATTTGTTTGCATAAGAAATCATTCTTCCATAAAAATGATTCCTGATGAACTTGTCAGACAGTGACATAGATACATGTACACATACATACATCATAAAATAATAATGATCTCGTGAATCATCATCATACACATACATATGTACATATAAACATTAGCATAAAATAATCATGATTTAGGATCACCCTATTAGACATGACATACATACACGCCTACATGTATACATATATAAACATCAACATAATCATGATCATAACAAAATTACCAGATATTTTAAGGTCAAGGTTAAGATAACTTCGTTTATTCATGCACAACATTGAGAACAATCGTTCCCAATCATAGCCAAGGCATTTGATACCTTACATCCATTTACTTTACCTTTTTTGGTTACCTTTCTCAAGTATGTAGTGCCATTGTCTATTTACCACAATGGACCCCACTAGTCCAACCGACTTTCGTAATCTTACCTTCCGTTGCGCTTACTCATGCACAGAGCTTCATTTGAGTTTTTACATTACCTGTTGGGTGCCACACAACTCTCCTTGAGCTACATTAACTTTCCTCTTTCCCAACCAATTCCCAAGACTCAAAACACAAAAGGCGAGTCAAGAAACAAACAATAAGATGATCACGAAAACAAATGACAACAATACGAGACCACAACCAAAGTGGCAAGGCCTTGCACCATACATAAACAAAACCACAATCAAGCTCAACAATTCATAAAAGACCAAAAGCACAACACCGGCAACAAACACCATTACTCAATCCCCCTGGTACCCAAGGAAAGATCAACTAGAGCCTTCTTCAAAATTTCATGGCAACCTCTCTTGCCATGCAACTCCCTGCATCATACTACCATAAACACATAATTGTCAGTTCATAAATAAATATAACAATACACCAGGTACCTTACGTTGTTGTGCCAAGCACGTTGCTTACAACTGAACACATCCACACCATCTCTCAAGGGACTCCGGTCCTTTGAAAGATCCACATGTAGCTAAAGACTAGCTATATACCCATCAAGTACATGTTCATGACTATAGAACATATCCACATAATGTCAGACAAAATCAAGGTTAGGAAGACTTCCTGTATGCAAAGCAATCATTCGTCCAAAATTAGGGTTTCCAGACATAACCAAAGGATTTCTTGTCCAATTCCTTTCTTTGACCCTTTTTACCTTGCTACAATTGAGTCTTACTATGCTCTATCACATCATCCCACTGCTAGTTATATATAAACACATCAACTATTACCTTGTCATGCTAATACCAAGCATGTTACCTTGCAATTGCTCACACATGTTCCAAATATCAAGACAATCATATCTATCAATTGAAATCAACCTTTACCAAGACTAAAAACATGTCATAATCCATATTCAACTCATATTCATTAGACATAATGCTACAACTATCACCTACTACACTCAAGTACCTATCAACTGTCTCAACACATATGTATTAGTACAATCATCTTAAAACAAGATTATTTGAACACATACTCATATTATGCAACTTATCAAACATTCAACCAACTTGCAAACATACCATGTTAAATAAATCAACTAAATGACATAATCAAACATTCAAACATAAAATAGATGATGTAATGAAACTCATAACTTAATGTATCTCAGGGGGGGCTATCTTGTCTGCACAGTCAATCTAGGTTAGCATGATACAACTTCACAAGATATCAACTCAAACCTAAATCATGATATCCATAGTAGTAACTAACTAACATATTCACATCATATGCTCATAAGAATTTGTTGTTCATGCATAAAAATCACATATGTACAATCAATATAGATTAGTATTGCACCATATCACAAATATGTCGCCTCATACATGAATATCATAACCATAACCATATGCATAGGTCAAACCAGGTTAACACAATACATATAACATAAGATCTTCAATGCAATGAACATAACCATCACGCATATGACCAATCCAAATTACAACATCAAGATCTCAATGAAATAACACTAATTATCAAGTTAACTAACATATAACAACGATCAGTTAGCATGTAACATGCTCATCAACAACATATAAAATGATCATCAAGTTATCTAACATAAAACAAAAATAGCAATGCATACAACCATATGTTACTACCATCCTTGACTATCCAACACATGTGCATGTGATTATACTAATAAACTATCATCTATCATGTATGTAACCGTAACATCAAAAGACATGTACATAAACTTAATGATAACAATCCTTAACTTACTTACCTGCATGCCCAACATGCAAACCTGTATGACGATCTTCTCTTACCCAAAGTCCAATGTTGCAACCTTATTATGATGATCTGCATCTCCTGCTCTATCTCGGCCAACACATTAACATGATAACAACCAATAGCACCATGATGACCTAAATTTGCATACAATGATTTCACAAGGCATGTTTGACCTACTATTCATGCATAACGATAACCAAGACCATACATGCATATAGACATATATCACATGAGTACCAAACCATATAAACCTCATTCTAGCTAGAGTCCAGTCATCATGACCATATTAACTACACAAACCATGACCTCATGCATGACAACAACAACCACATCACATGCACTTGATAATATGTGAACACTAACGTTCCTAACATTGCATAATCAACCATACACACATGAAGACATACTCCACGACAACACCTTCAACCTTCACATGGTGACATCACTGCAACCATGATCAACACAATGCAAATGCAACAAGCACATGGACTACATGCATAAGGAACACATATGCAACCAACATGGAAGCATGATCAACACACAACTAATGAGAGCATAACCACACTCCGATACCACTCTGTAACACCCTCCTCTCACATCTACCCAAGCAACCAAGCAGCTAGGGTAAACATGCAACGAGAGGCCACTATGATATGATTCGACCTCCTAGGTAACCTTAAGGAAATGGAATCGACGGAACATCACACACAGTCATCTAACATCATCAACAAAACCCTCAGAAGACAATTCAGCCACTCAAAAAACCTATCCCTGAGTCCTACTATTGTTCTGGAGCTCTTAGGCCATAGTCTTTCTCATGCTATGGGCAAGGGAGTGGCTAGAAACCTAAAGTCGCTCTCATAGGCCCGCCTACCTGCCAGCGACTGTGGACCAAAATTGCCATTTGTGTGCCAACGACCTCGGGACTTAAGCCACTTTTTCAAGCCCAGAGCCCAAGCCACTGTCCAGAATGGAATGAATTCTTAGGATCAGGAAAATTATAGGGAAACAATGATGCAAAAGCAATGAGATGATCGAGACCTTGACTGGACCCCTACTAGCCATGATAGGCATTTTGTCAAACATATCATTGACACGTAACCTACATGTGTAAATAATAGATCCGAGCATAGGGGTCTCATACTTATCCGAGATTCACCTTGAAGCATTGTCTCCTTATCACGTTAGCTTCCATTTCACCCATTAGGTCATAGATACATTGATCATTCAATAACAAGTAAGAACATGGTGAAAGCCACTCATGGATGTTGTCATATAACATGTAAAGAACTACCATAATAGGGACAAAAATACCAATGAAATCACAACATATAAACCACATATAATCCATCATAATACTCATAGAGATACAAGGAGAAATAACCTTTCATTACCGATGCAAAATCCAAACCTGGGATGGGACTTCCACGTTCCACCCGACCATAGAATGGCTGAGCTAAATCTCACTTCAGCCATTCAACCCCGTGCCATATTCCAAGCATGAATGTGGGATCTCAAAGAACACATTAATCAAGACTCATCTAGGGCTTCCAGAGGCCATCAACCTCAACCCATAAAACGATGATTCCACCTCACAGTCGGACATCACAAAACCAACATCAGATCGGTCTCTGTCCCAGCCTATTAAGGCTCTAGAGTGTTTGTTCTAACCTGACTCCCAGGATTAGTAATTCAACCCATAACTTTTACCGGGCTCTAGAGCGTTTTTCCAACCAAGGCTATGGGACTAGTAACTCAACTCACAACTTTTACTAGGCTCTAGAGCATTTGTCCAACCAAGGCTATGGGACTAGTAACTCAAGCCACGAAGGGCTCCAGAGCGTTTGTCCAACCCATGTTAAGGAAACATGAGAACCAATAAAAAAAAAACAATGCAAGTAAACCCACAATCACCATGGCTATCTAGTAAATGGAAAGGCTAGGCAATCCATTGTCAATCCCAGCCATCCTCCATGCCAATGACAGATCATAACCAAGAATCCACATGCATGTGCCATGCATGCCAAAACTAGTGAGGAAAACATACATGCAACTCGGTACCTACAAGTAAAACCCATTGTAGTTGCTGATCCCGATATCCTCTTGTGCTTTCCTACCATTCCTTTGCCTTCTTGCTCCAAACTCCAAGTGTGCCACACTCTCCAAGAGTGCTCCAAGAAAACTCTGTCTCCAAGAGTATGAGAGAGAGAGAGAGAATAATGAGACAACTCCAATACTGAACTGACCAAGCTTGCCCACTAATCCTCATAAGCCTTTTTATTAATGAGGCCTCCATTTTCTTCATTTTCCATTATTTTCCTTCAACTTCCTTCTCACATGCAACTGGTGACCTTTCACCTTCCTTTTCTCCTAATTTCCATTATTTTCCTAAATAAATGTGCCAAAATACCTTTTTGCCTCTTTGATGCCTTAGCCATTGCCTTTGCCAATTTCCTTAGCCATAAACAACCAAATAAACACCCATTAGGATGTCCTGCCCACCATTCAGCTTGTAATATGTGTTCCATCGTCCATGGTATTTATATATTTTTACGTGGAATTTTCACCAAGGCTATTATAGAATCATATCATAGTGGCCTCTTGTTGCATGTTTACCCCGACTATCCAGTTGCTTGGGTAGATGTCGGAGGAGGGTGTTACAGAGTGGTATCAGAGCATGGTTCACCCCTCAGAATGGATGGGATATGTGTTGGTCATGCATACATGTCAATTGCATGTGTGTCTCTTACACTTATATACTTGTCTCATTGCTTGATGTTGGATTAGGGTTGTAGTATGGGTATCATGGAGAATCTGTTATGGGTTTAATGAAGTATATTTTAAATGAGTATGTGACTGACCGTGTACAGATTATATGTTGCTTATAATTTGATTTCATGATACCTACTTACATCCTTAAATGTTAGGTTACATTTTTTAATATTTTGATTACATGCATCAGTCTTGTAGGTTGGTTACAAGAATTGATCGGTTACATTTGACTACATGCAGTTATGTGTATTTATAGTTGGTTTGGCATTGCTTATGCATACTGCTGGTTGCATGTGGGAATGTGTACAATGGAGTAATGGTTGTTGTCATGCATGAGGTCATAGCATGCATTGTTGATATGACCTTGCATTGATGACTGGACCTTAGTTAGAGTAATATTTATTTGTTGATACATTTATTGGTGTATGTCTATATGATGTTATGATTATTTTATACATGTATCACGTTGATTTGGTGATCTTGGAGACAAGGTATCCTCCCCAAGATATATTAAGGTACGTTGGTTTATTGTGATTTGGTTTACCTAACATATTATGCCTTCCAGGAAGAAATATCAAATGGCTAGCAAGATGGTTGATTATAGAGATTCTCCCTATGAATCTGAAGAGCAGTATGGTGTTGGGAACTCTTCCGACTTGGAAGTGACACTAAGAAGCCTAAAAGAAGAGATAAGGATTTGTAAGGTATATAATGAAATAATCATACAATCACAAGAAAATTTAGCAAAGGTGAATGCAATAATACTTTAGAGCTTTTCAGATTTGCAGCGACAAGGATTGCTCCGGATTAGTCATGAGGAAGAGGAAAAAACTAATGGGGCATATGGCAACAGGTCTCGTAGTAGACACAGGTCAGATCAATATGACACCATCCAAGATGGTAGTTTGTTGGACACTCCGGAGAGGAGAAGGGATATACACAGATATGATTCTAGTTTTGATTCAAATAGGCACTATGATTGTCATCAATATCATCCTTACAAGAGGAGTGATAGGGGGTATTTCCCGGATGAATTTAAGAAAGAAAAGCCACCTATTTTTGATGGGGAAATAAAGAAACCACATGATGTAGATGCATGGTTTCTTGGCATGAGGAAGTTCTTCAGGTTGCATGAATACTCAGAGAACATGAAAGCTAGAGTAGCTACTTTCAGTCTTAAAGGTAAAGAAAACATCTGGTGGTAAGATGTGAAGAATATCAGGTGTATTAATGAGGAATATTTGACTTGGAGTGAATTTGAGTGGCTATTCAAGAAGAAGTATACGTCGGAGAGATAATTCAATGACAGGGCAAAAGAATTCTATTAACTAAAAATGGGATCCATGACAGATGACGAGTACACTAACAACTTCTTGGAGTTGTTGAAGTATGTGCCTTATCTTATTGAGGAAAAGGCTAAGATGTAGAGGTTCATTAGTGGATTACCAATTGCATTGAAAGACATGATCGATTTCGATGAGCCTAGATCATTGGAGGAGGGCATTCGAAAGCTAAGACATTGCTATGAACAATCGAAGCGCATAACTGAGACTAAGTTATACTGGAGAGGTGATGTAAAGAAAAAAGGAAAATGGGATAAAAAGCGAGCAAGGCAACATAGTACAGATAACAAGGAGAATGTTGCACCACCTAAGAAGTTCAATGCATCAGATAGAGGATAGGGACATCGGCCTTAGGAGCATAATAAGGAGCCCATTTGTTGTTGAACTTGTGGCAAAGACCACCTTAGGAGAGATTATCCACAACATCATAATGGTAAACCTTAGATATACAATGCACAGGAGGCGTAGACTATTGGAGATGTAGGCCAGAGTATTCCTCATATCTATGCGGTCGTGGACAACAAGCAGGCTGAGCATCAAGTATCTATCATTGAGATGGACGGTAAGCTCTGTGATCAAGTTATTTCTATTTTGATTGACCCTGGATCTAATTGTAGCTGTGTTAGTCCTCACTTGGTGGATAAGTGTGGGTTGAATAAGGAGTTGCATGCAGAGTCTTGGTTAGTGTAGTTAGCTACAGGTACGAAGATGCGAGTTCATCATTGAGTAAGAGCTTTTGCATTTGATTTGAATGGTATGCCTACCACAACACATTTGAATATATTACCATTGGGTTCATACAATATGTTATGTTGTATTTACATAGAACCAAGGTTGACTACTATGACAAAGCTATTGAGTGTGTTGATGACAATGGAGAACCAAGAGTCTTGCAAGGTAAGAAGAAAGCCACATCAGTTAGGATGGTGACAGCTATGCAAGCAAAGCGTAGCCGCAGGAAAGGGTGAAAGCTATTTGCAGTACATATTTCTAGTGATAAGGGCAAGGAGGTTGAGGATGTAGATGCGTTGAACAAGTACTTGGTTTTACATCAGTTCAGGGATGTATTTCCTGAGGACATTACAAAGTTGCCACCTCATAGGGATGTAGACTTTTCTATCGAGTTAGTGCTAGGGGCATCTCTAACATTGAAAGCACCTTACAGGATGAGCACACCCGAGTTGGTTGAGTTAAAATTGTAGCTGAAGGAAATTTTGGACAAATGATATATTAGGCCAAGTGTATCACCTTGGGGTGCATCGGTCTTGTTTGTGAGGAAGAAAGATGGTACCCTCAGATTATGCATTGATTACAGGCAGTTGAACTGAGTGACTACTAAGAACAGGTACTCTTTGCCGAGGATTGATGACTTGTTCGATCAGTTGAAGGGAGCAACAATGTTCTCGAAGATTGGCTTGAGATCCGTATACCATCAAGTATGCATCAAAGAGGAGGAAATATACAAGATTGCGTTCAGGACTAGGTATGGGCATTATGAGTTTATTGTTGTTCCATTTGGTTCAATGAATGCTCCACCTACATTCATGTGTTTGATGAATAACGTTTTGTGTCTGTATTGGATAAGTTTTTATTATGTTCATTGATGATATACTGGTATATTATAAAAATGAGGAAGAGCTTTCCGAGCACATAGCAGCAATGTTGAGGTTTTCGAGAGAGCATCAGTTGTATGCTAAGCTCAAAAGTGTAGTTTCTTTCAGACTGAGTGTAGGTTTTAACCCCGTACAGAAATTACCTGCATACGAATTCTAAATCACAGGAAAAATAAAAATGCGAGAGCATAACATATAAAACACATATACAAAGAGATTTCCCACTGGATCTCAAAACCGAGACTACCAGCTTGATTTTTCATTATGTTCCTTTCAATGTTACAATACATATTTATACATGCCGAAGCATCCAAAACCATGGACCGAAAACCATCGCGTCCAAAACCATGGACCGAAAACCATCGCGTCCAAAAAACATGTGCGAAAATCATGCACAAAACCATAGGTGGGTCCGCCCAACCTAACATAGGGTCCAAAACCAAAATTTTCTGGGGAGCTGCCCCGGACCCCATAAAGTGGGGTTACGGGTACCCCTCAAACCCCCTGTTAACTATGTGGAAAGAATATAACACAACCCAACACTGAGGAATACTACTTGGGACATGTTGTCTCCAAGGAGGGAATTGCAGTAGATCCACAGAAGATAAAGGCCATCATGGAGTGGGTAGCTCCTAAGAGTGTGGATGAGGTGAGATTTTTCATGGGCCTGGCAGGCTATTATAGGAGGTTCATCAAGAACTTCACACATATTGCTTATCCCATTTCATCATTGCAGAGGAAAGGTAAGAAGTTCGAATGGACTGAGGAGTGTGAGGCTAGCTTTGAGTAGCTTAAGTAGTTGTTGACACATGCACCAGCAATACAGATTGCATATTTGGACAAAGAGTTTGTAGCATGTACATATGCTTGCAAGAGAGGGCTTGGTGGAATCCTTATGTAGGATGGATAGGTGGTCTGTAACGTTTCTCAGAAACTAAACGAGCACGAGCAGAACTATCCCATGCATGATATCGAGTTGGCAATGATTATACATGTATTGAAGGTGTGGAGACACTATCTTCTTCGTAGGAAGTTTGTGCTTATGAGTGATCACAATGGGCTGAGGTATTTGTTTGAATAACTGAATCTGAATTCTAGGTAGGCTAGATGGTTGGCCACGATCAACGAGTTTTACTTCAAGATTAGATACATCAAAGGCAAGGAGAATAGGGTGGTAGATGCTCTCAGTAAACAGATACAAATACATCACTTGCATCTATGAGCTCTTATGGGACAAATTTATAGGATAGGATCTTGTAGGATGTCAGATGTATGGAGATTGTGCATAGGTTGTAGCAAGGTGATAGTACAGGTACAAGTATAGGTGCAAGTACATGTACATGTAGTGGTACAGGTATAGGTGGAAGTACAGGTATAGGTGCAGGTTCACAAGACTTGGATTATTGTTTTATGACAGATGGATTACCATTGATGTCAAAGGGGGAGAAGTTTATTAATGCCTAAGGGAAGAACGATGATGGAGAAAATCATGCTTGGGTTTAGGGGGAGCTTGGTCCATTTCCATCAATGCCAAAGGGGGAGATTCTTGGGTATTTGGCCTTGTCTGAATGGATGGTGGAATTCAATATGTTAGCATTAATATCAACCATCATAGTAGCAGGTTTAGTGGAGAAGCCATAATAAATCACTTGCTCCTAGTAGAGAATCATCATAGTAACAGGTTTAATGGAGAATCCATAATAAAATGACTATGATGGTTAGGGAGACCCATGCTTTGAAGGAATTTATTCCTTGCTAGATCAAATCAAATGATCTTGGAAATGGCATAGTAGGATAGTCCTTGGAAATATATTTCCAATGGTATGATGAAGTCTGCAAATAACATCCTAGATCATAAGTTATTAACGGTCAAATTTTTAGTGCTAAAAATAGCCAGAGGACTCTTAAGTGGAATATTAGTTTGGCGGCTTTGCTAAATACGACAGAGCTCCTTAGTAGAGTTGCTAATAAAGAATCGGGCCAATGTGGGCAAACAGAGCCGCAATGAGGAGCGTTTTTATTGGCCAACGGAGGTCCCACTAGACACATAAGGCCGCAACAACTACCCCGGCTGGTGCATCCAACCGAAAGTATAAAGGAACACAAAGGAAATTGTGTGGGTGGAAGTGGAGCATTCAACTGTGAAGAGCCTACCTATTGGCTCACGGTGGAGTGCGCCTACCATAGGTTTCCCGATGGTAATACCCCGGTAATACCTTAAATAATGCTCAAAGGAATGAGCAGGATGACACCAACAAATGATGCATACCTGACAGAGGGAGCCTAGAAAGGCTAGCCCGGGTGTGATACTGTCGGCTCTGATTAGAGCAGGCAGATCCCACTTGACAATGAATCCCGATAGGAATACCCTAGAAGGATTTATATGTAACAACCCTGGTGAAAATTCCATGTAATAAAAGTTAATAAAGGAAAAATAATAACCACAATTGATGGGACACATATTCCAAGCTGAATGTTCGACAAAACATCCTAGTATGTGTGTTCATTGGTTTATTATGGCTAAGGAAATTGGCAAAGGCAATGAAAAAGGCATTTGGAAAGGCAAAGAGACATTAATTGGCATTTATTTATGAAAATGATGGAAATTAGGAGAAAAGGAAGGTGAAGAATCACAAGTTGCATGTGAGGAGGAAAATGAAGGAAAATAATGGAACTTGAAGAAAATAGAGGCCTCATTGATAAAAAGGATTTTGAGGATCAACTGGTACCTTTTTCTCAGTTCAGTTTTGGAGCTCTCTCATTCTCTCTCTCTTAGCCTTGGACACTTAGATTTTTCTTGGAGCACTTTTGCATTGGATTGAGAAAGGTAAAGAAGGAAAGAGGACAGAAGGATCAAGCAAGGAAGAGAAAGATCAAGCAACTACAACAAGATTTTTTGCAGGTTTTGATTTGCATGCATGTTTTCCTTACTATACTTAGCATGCATGGTATTTCATGTGGTTCTTTATTGTTATGGCATGGAGTTTGCTAGGAGTGACAGTATTTTCAAGCTAGCCTTGCCATTTTTGGATAGCTATGGTGTGATGGGGTTCTCATGTTTTGGTTGAGTTGGATTGCTGGATGGATTCGAAGTTGAGTGAGGCAGATATCTGAAAGAAAGAACACATGGCCTAGTGATCCCCAAACCAGACTGTGGATTGTGTTAAAGCCACTAGACTAGTAACTCCTGAACCAGACTGTGGGTTACAGTAAACCCAGGTATTATGTGCCTTAGTGGGCCTAGGAATCCTTGACCAGTTAATGGCAGGATATACAATAAATATTAGAGGTGTTTTCCCTTGATTAGGCCTAGGAATCCTTTCAGTGAATGGTGGGATATATGGTAAATCCTAGAGGGCGAAATCTCGACTTAGGGCCTAGTGATCCCTGGATCAGATTGTGGATTGCGGTAAAGCCTGAGAGACTAGGAGATAGGAAAATTCCTCACGATGTAGGTGGAGAAATCCGGTGGCATCCATGCTTGTTTTAGCCTAGTGATTTGGTGGAGATCATGGTAAAGCTTGTTATTACATGTTTATTGTGTTGGTCTAGTGATCCGGTGTGGATTACGATAAAACCCAATTTATATTGATGAGGGTGAGGTGGTTTACCTGTTGGTTCCTTTGGTTTGAGTCCCACATTCATGCTTGGAATATGGCATGAGGGTGATTGGATGAAGAGAGATTTGGCTCAGCCAATATATGGTCAGGTGGAACGTGTTAGTCCCATCCCGGGTTGGATTTTTCATTCATTAATAAGAGGTTCTTTCCTTGGTACATTATGTGTAAATGTAATGGTTTATATGCGGATTCTATGGCTAATGTATCCTTGATATTTCTCCTGTTATTATTTTGGTTATAATAATGTGTTATGACAATGACAATGTGTGAATATCCTCATGTTTTGATTTGTAAATGAATTAACAATGTATCTATGACCTAATTGATGATAATGTAGCTAAATATCTAAGGGAACAACACTTCTTAGTGATTCTCAGATAAGTATGAGACCCCTATGCTCAGATTTGTTGTTTAAACCTATAGATTACCTATTTGTGACATGTTTGAAGAAATGTCTGTCATAGTTAGTAGCTGTCTAGTCAAGTACTTGTTCAAGTAATTGCGTTTGTATCATTATTCGGTTGTTATCTTTTAGTTCTAGAAGCGTCATTGAGTTCTTTGTAGTGACTTGGGCTTTGGGCTTGAAAAAGAGGCACAAATATCGGAGTCATAGACATAGGTATGAGGAGAAAATTCCCCAAACACATGCATACCCATGTCGTGGGAGTGTCCAAAGACTCTTGGACGAATGCATTTCCATATCAAGGGAGCATCTAGGGTTTAATGGTCTAAAATTTCAGTTGGTCTTAGGGGCTGGTTTCCTGAATGGTTGGGATGGATCTTGATAGTTTTGTTGCTGATGTGGAAGGTCTCTGTGGTGTGTTTCCATCGATTCCACTACCTTAAGGTCACCTAGGAAGTTGAATCCCATTATAGTGGCCTCTCGTTGCATATTTACCTCGATTGGTCAGTTACTTGGGTAAATGTGGGATGAGGGTGTTACATAGTGGTATCAGAGAAAGTTTTGTTCTCTTTGGGTGGTGTCTGGTTTCTATTATATTTGTGTGATATATGATACCACAGAGTGGTATCAGAGCGTGGTTTACCCCTTGGACTGGATGGGCGTTGTGTGTTGGTCATGCATTCAAGTCAGTTGCATGTGTGTTAATAATCCTTATGGTCTATGTGCTTGTTTCATATGCATAGTGTCAGTCATCATTGTAGTGGTGTCGCCATGTGAAAGAGGATGTTATTCTTGTGAAGTGTGTCGTCATGAGTGTATTGTTGGTTACATGTTGTTTATGCTTGCGTATTTCCAGTGTACATTAGTATGGTTGTTGTTGTCATTTATGATGTAATGGTATGTGTAGTTGATATGGTCATGCATTGATGACTGGACTTTAGCTAGAATGATGTTTATGTGTTGATACACCTATTTGTTATATGTATATATACTATTATGATTATGTTTGTACATGTATTACACTAATTGGTTGATCTTGCATATGAGATATCCTCCCCTAATTTTGCTAAGGTATGTTGGTTTATTGTGATTTGGTTTAGCTGATATAGTATGTCTTGCAAGAAAAAGATAAAAAATGACCAGCAAGATGGTAGACTAAAAATATTCTCTCTATGAACCAGATGAGCATCATGGTGTTGGTCACTCTTCTTACTTAGTTGAGAATCTTGAATGAAGAGATGAGGAGTTGTAAGGTGGATAATGACAAAATCATGTAGGAACAAGAGAAACAAGTAGAGGTTAATACAATACACCTTTAGAGTTTGTAAGAATTGAAGTGACAATGGCCACTTTGGATCAACCACAGAAAAGACGACATAACTAATGGGGCATATGGAAGTATATCTCATGGTTGTCATAGGTCGGATAGAGATGACAAGGTTAGAGATGGAAGATTGTTGGATACTTTGGATATGAGAGATGATGGATAAAAGTATTATTCTAGTTCTGGTTTTGACGAGCATCATGATCATCATCGTTATCACCCTTAGAGGAGGAGTGATACGAGATAATTTCCAGATGAATTTAAGAAAGAAAAGCCACCTACTTTTGATGGAGACTTGAAGAAACTAGAAGATGCAGAGGCTTGGATACATGGGATGAACAAGTTATTTGATTTGCAAAAGTACACAGAAAACATGAAGGCCATAATTTTTATCTTCAGCCTGAAAGGTAAATCATATATCTAGTGGGAAGATGTGAAGCGGGTTAGAGACATCATGATGGAGGACTTGAGTTGGCATGTGTTCAAGAGGCTTTTAAGGATGAAGTAGTTGTCAAAAAGGTACTATGATGGTAAGGCCAAAGAATTTTATAAGATAAATATGGGATCAATGACAGACGAAGAGTACATGACTAAGTTCATGGAGCTATTGAGGTATGTACCGTATCTTAAATATGAGAAGGCTAAAGTTCAACGATTTGTCAGTGGTTTTCCATTAACATTTAGAGGCTAGATTGAGTATGATGAGCCTTGGTAACTTGAGAAAGTTATTGGAAAATTGAAACATTTCTATGAATAGTCAGGGCGTAAGAATGAATCTTAGCAAGGATGGAAAGGGAAGGATAAGGATAAAGGTAAGGGTAAATGGAAATAGAAAGAACAAGGCCTCAAAATGCATAACAGAAAGAAAATGTGGCACCACAAAATAAGTTCCAATGTAGCTAGAGAGGGACATGGATCACAACAACAACATAAAGGTGATGGTACTGGATGGTTGGAGTGTTGGACATGTGGTAAGGAACACCTTAAGAGAGTTGTCCACAAAATTAGGGTGGTAGGCCTCATATATGTCTAAGTGCACAGGAGGTGCAGACTGTTGGAGATGCTGGTCAGATTATTCCTTGTATCTATGCAACACTGGATAATAGGCAGGCAGACCATCAAGTATCTATCATTGAGATGGAAAATAAGCTTTGTGATCAAGTTGTTTCTATTTTGATTGACCCTGGATCTAATTAGTTATGTTAGTCCTGACTTGGTTGATAAGGGTGGTTTGAATAAAGAAGTGCATGCATAATCTTGGTTAGTGCAGTTGGCTATAGTTACAAAGAAGAGAGTTCATCATTGGGTAAGAGCTTGTGCATTTGAGTTGAATGACATGTCTATAGTAGCGCACTTGAACGTATTGCTATTGGGATCATATAATATTCTATTGGGTATGGAATGACTATACCTTCACAGGAATAAGGTGGATTTTTTTGACAAAGACATTGAGTACTTGGATGCCAATGGGGAACCAAGAGTCTTACAGGGAAATAAGAAATCCACATTTGTTAGGATGGTGACAACTATGTAGGCCAAATTGTAGTCACATAAAAGAGTGTGTGTTGTTTGCAGCGCATATTTCTAGTGACAAAGGTAAGGAAGCTGAGGATGTAGAAGTTTTGAGAAGGTACCCAATTCTACAACAATTTCAGGATGTATTTCCTGTAGATATTTCAGAGTTGTCACCTCATAAGGAAGTAGAATTTTATATTGAGTTGGTGCCAGGGACAACTCCAGCATCAAAAGCACCTTACAGTATGAGCACACCTGAGTTGGTGGAGTTAAAGTTGCAGCTGAAAGAGATGCTTGACAAAGGATACATTAGGACAAGTGTATCGCCATGGGGTGCACTAATATTGTTTGTGAAGAAGAAGGATGTACTCTCAGATTATGCATTCACTATAGATAGTTGAACAAAGTGACCATCAAGAATAGGTATTTGTTGCTGAGGATTGATGACTTGTTTGATGAGCTGAAGGGAACAACAATGATGTCGAACATTGATTTGAGATCTAAATATCATCAGGTACACATTAAAGAGGAGGACATTTACAAGGCAACTTTCCAGACCAGGTATGGGTATTATAAGTTTTTTGTAGTTCCATTCAGTTTGATTAATGCTCCAACTACCTTTATTTATTTGATGAGTAGTGTGTTGTGTCCCTATTTGGACAAATTTGTTATTGTCTTCATTGATGACATCTTGGTATATTATAAAAATGAGTAAGAGCATGATGAGAATTTGGAAACAATGTTAAGGTTGTTGAGAGAGAATCAATTATATGCTAAACTCAATAAGTGCAGTTTATTTTAGACTGAGGTACATTACTTGGGACATTTTGTCTCCAAGGAGGGCATAGTAGTGGATCTAGGGCATAGTAGTGGATCTAGAAATGGTAAGAGCTATCATGGAGTGGTGTTAGGTCCCTATAATACTAGTGATTCCCCCATTAATATTGTCATTGTATCCCTTATTATCATTGTTGTGCCCCTATTGTCCCCATATTGTTATTAGTGTGCCCCATAGAAGCCCACTATTGTTATTGTTGTGCCCTTATATTATTACTGTTATGTCGGCTTTGATTATATTGTGACCCCTTATACTCCTCTATATAGAAAGGAGGTTTTGTCATTTGTTTCATCCAAGAATTGTTCATTTGTGTAATGTAAAGGAGGTTTCCCCATCTAAGAGGTTGATTTTGAAGTCGTTTATCTATCTTTTCTTCTATTTTATGACCTGGTTGCATAACGTTTCGTATTAGAGGTTTGGATTCTAGGGTTTCGCTGCTCCAAACAGGTCATCGTAGAATTTTCGCTATAACTATTTTTATACGATGTTTCAGAAACTAAAATTAAAACCCATTTGATTCAAAATATTGATGAAACTCGGGTCTGAATTTTAGATATTTTGTCATGATATTTTTGGAGATATGATCCAAGGAAGTTAGGGTGTGTGCAGGCTCTCGAATTACACCCCAAACATGTGACCTTGGGAAAATAATCATAACTTTATCTCTGAACATCGGATTTAAATTTCGTAAGAAGTTACAGAAAGAGGTCGAACTGTAGTTTTCTGTATATCATTTTCAGGTCCGAAGGTTGAAACAGTCACATGTGGCACTTCATACAAGTTCGCTTTATTGAAAAAGTATATAATTAGGTTATCTTGGGAGATTGGGCATAACTCTTTCTTGGAGAATCCAATTTCTATCAGCCTAGTGGCATTGGAAAGAGGACCCAGAGGGATACCATAGTTCGTAATTTTAGGCCTTGGAGATCCGAAATTTCAGAGATACAATAGATTCAATATCGATCTCCTACAAAGCAAAAAAGGTGTGTAGTTTTTGTTTGTTTGTTTGTTTAAATTGCATAAGTTTGGTTTGAAAAATTAGTTTCAAGTGATTCATAGGGCATAATGAGGCATAATTATCATTAATTGATGCTCTGAAGAAAGAAAATGGAAACACCTAGTAAGCAACATGAAATCTCTACCATGACTCATGAAGAAGAGGAAGAAATGCAACATGATATATCAAAATTATGAGACCAAGTGCATTAATTTTCACTCTCACAAGAAGTAACAGAAGCTAAGATGGATGGATTAGAGAAAGGCATGGAAGGTAAGATGAATGGCATGGAAGCTAAGATGAATGGTGTGGAATAAAATGGATGGCATGGAAGCTAAGATGAATGGCGTGGAAGCTAAGATGAATGGTGTGGAATAAAATGGATGGTATGGAAGCTAAGATGAATGGCGTGGAAGCTAAGATGGATGGTATGGAAGTTAGGATGGATGGTATAGAAGAAAATCTTAAAGGCAACATGGAAGATTTGAAGATAAATTTGAAAAAGTTGCTACAAGGAATGCTTACTAATGGCGAAAGGGTAGTAAAGGAAACTCATGACGAGAACAAAAGAAATGTTAATCATGATTTCATAGACTCTAACGTTGGATTGAAACCCACCATGTTCCAAAGATCCATATGAGGAAGTTTGATGGCAAGGATCCCATAACATGGATACTATAGATGGAGCAATATTTCTATCTCCATAATGTGAAAAACACACAAAAGGTATGCATTACAACTTTATATTTGGAACCAAATCAGTTTGTATGGTATCAATGGCTTTTCTCTCGTAAACAATTTATCACTTGGGCAATTTTTTACGAAGAATTGATAGCACATTATGAGGATACAAAAAGCAACACTTTTTTTAGCCAATTGATAAGTCTCAAACAAAAGGGTTCAATAATGGAGCACATTGAGGAGTTCCAAAAATTGAACATAAGGGTAAAAAAAATTCCAGAGGAGCATAGGATTGATTGTTCATAGGGTCTTTAAAGGATAATATTCAACATGATGTTCACCTTTGGGAACCTGATTCATTAGAGAAGGCATTCAAGTTAGCAAGAAAAATGGAAAGCAAAATTATGGCAACCAGGAAGCATACCACTCAGATCTATAAAGACGGAAGTGTTGTTGCCGCTAGTCTTCCACAACCTATAAGGTTGACACACAACAATTGGAAGAAAAAAGAGCAAAAGGGCTTTGTTACAGTTGTGATAGAAAATACACTAAAGGTCATAAGTGTGCTGAGAAGAAATTATTCAACATAGATTGTGAAGAGGAAGAAGAAAAGGAGCAAGAAAGGTCAAAAGAAGAGGATATACTCCAGGAACAAAGCCTAGATGAAGAACAAATAAATCCGACCATATCTTGTATGCATTGGCGAGAATTACCACTCCTCAAACCATCAAGATAGAAGGACAAATCAAGAAGAAAAAGGTAATAGTTTTGATTGATTGAGGAAGCACCCACAATTTTATTCATTGTAAGGTAGCAAAAGAATTGAATTGCTTCCTATATCCAGCACCAGAGTGTCAAGTGATGATTGCAAATGGAGGAACAATAAATTGCTCTGGAAAGTGCCATAATATCAAGCTATCCATGGGAGAATATGTATTGACTAGCCCAATGCTTTCCATTCCAATGGGAGGTGCTGATGTTGTACTAGGAGTCCAATGGCTACAATCCTTGGGTACAATAGCTTTTAATTTTCAAGAACTTTTCATGAATTACTACGGAAGGAAAGGAAGTTTGAATTAGGGGTATTGGCAGGGAAACAGGAAGGTAATAAGCTCTAATGTAGCAAGCTTCTAAAAAAGGAGCCAAAGAGGGTGTAATTGGCACA
>APFE030850327.1:50247-90780 GCA_000404065.3 Pinus taeda
CATACGTATTAAACATATAATATATATATATATATAAAGGAACCATTCAACTTTTGATAAAGTCAAGTCAAGTCCTATCCCATATATATATATATATATTCTACTAGTTTGAGGATATCCATGGATAGGAGGACTTCATAACAAATAATCATATATTATGTATAAAATAAAAACTATGGTCAGATAAATGCTATGTGTAAAAAAAAAAAAAGTATGAATAACAACAAAAGAGAGTGCCACATTTATGTACACAAGAATGTAAGGTTTATCATGGATATTAAATAAAGAAGCAAAATCATAAGACTAGTAATCTATATAAATATAGGTCAAGAATCCTACTAGAGAATGGTACTGTCTAATGATTAGATAGTGTTGAGCTATTTTCATAGGGAAATCATTGGTTGCCAGGTAAATGGAACTATTTTTTTTCTTGCAGAAGTGTTATACAAGAAAGTACATAAATAATTCCTTATCTTATAGTAATATATATATATATATATATGCAACTATTATGATTCATTGAATGCTATTGGTAGAAAAAGAAAAAAAATGATTCCTTAAGATGCATATTTGTAATTTTTTCACAGTAGGGACGTTACAACCATTAGGAGAATTTTGAGGTCTAAAATGGGCCTCCTAAGAAAAATGTACAATCAAAATAAAATTTATAAGAACCAATAGAATTCAAGATGATGATGTGAACCATGGGGGATGATTCACCATTTTTGGAGTAAAAAAGTGAAAAGATTAACAAATAATAAAATAATAAAACTACTTCTTTCAACTTGTATTTTCAACTTATCTCCCTAAGGTTTTACTCAAATTTCAAGCGGGAGTACTTGTTGGATAAAAAATTTAATTCCTCATCTGAGTAGTACCCATGTTACATACTTCCGATGGACCTTACTATACAAAAAATGAGAAATACACGAAAAAATGTGATTGCAATAATGTTTTCATGTATTTCTCATTTTTCGTGTAGCAGGGTCCATCAAAAGTATGCAACATGGGTACTCCTTGGATGATGAATCAAATTCTGCATCCAACGAGTGTTTCCGCTCGAAATTTCAGTAAACCCATAAGGAGATAAGTTGAAAAAATAGTTGTTTCTTTTTTCCCTCTAAAATTTGATGATGTAATCTAATATTATTTTATTATTTCCTCAGGAGGCCTAGTTTAGACCTCAAAATTCCTCTAATGTATGATTCAATGTAGTCAAATCATGATCAAACATTGGTCAATCATAGTCAAACCATTAACCACATTAAACCATGATCAACCATATTCAAACCATAGTCAAAACATAGTCAAGCATAGTCTATCCGTAGTCAAAACATAGTCTGCAATGTTTAACAATAATCATAGATTGTCAACCATAGTCTAACCACAATCAATAATTGTCAACTACGATGAACATGGTTGACTATGGTTAACTATGATTGACAATAGTTAACTATGGTCACTATGGTCAACCATAGTTGACTCTAGGCAGCATGGTTGACCATCATCTACCATTGTTAGCGATGTTCAACCATGGGCATTGTTAGTGTCAATGCTTCACACTACCATCAGTGATCAAAATATGCTCTTTTGCATTTCATAGTAGGAGTCCCATACTGATGAGTTTGCATTCCATTAGGTCATGGATTCACTGATGGTAGGGTTTACTTCAGTTTTTCCCTCATGATCTGTACTTGTTGATCCTCTTCCACATATTTCAGCCATGGCTCATGTTTCCTTTGCAATTCATTTCATTAGGTCTTAGGGTTTGGTCTCATTAGGTTTTAGGGTCCCACCATGGTCAAAATCCAATAATTACATGCCAATAATGATCAACAAGGACATGAGGAGGTCAATAATGATTGGTAAAGCCATAATTTATCATTTTGAAAGCCTAATGCAGTTCTAACCTCAAAACTTGTTTTGAGGTGAAAACAGGGTATTTTGTTTTTATCTACATTAATGATGCAATTTTATGTTTTCATGTGTAATATTGGTTCCCAACTGCTCCTAAACATCTTGTGATGTTGCCAAGCACTTGCCTGCAAAAATCAAGTCATCATGAGCACCAATTCACCTGCAAAAGCAAAAGAGAAACAAGCGCTAAACCCTAATTTCCTCTCCCACTGAGCTAGGGTTGGCTATGGGATCAGAGATATCTGAGCAGAGGAGGCATAAGGTATATCAGAAGGTATGAGGCCATTTCATATCATCAAACATCAGGGCTCCATCATTTGTCCAGAAGTCATTCCAAGGAACAAGCCATTCACCACACATAAGGGACGATTTTTCTTCAAACTATGTTTCTGAGCAAGAAAAGATGAATTTGACAAAAGTGAGAGAAATTTTTTTTCATAATTGACCCAAGAAGAAAAACCTCTTTCAGTTTTTACATAGGTTTCATGGTTTGGGAGAAATGTCGAAAACATCATTTGCCTTAGGAGGGTTAATGCACCTCTGGAGTGACCTTGGGCAAATCAATGTTTCCCCTAGGTGAAATGACCAAATGACTTTCTTTATGAGTCAAATGATACGTAGACACAAAGAGCTTTCCAATGAGCTATCATGAGATCAATTTGGAGTTGAGGAAAACCTTCAAAATTTGATTGCAACAGCACTATGCATTTTGGCAGCCTCATTCTGCACATTTTGACCAGTCTTGGGAGATTGGACTTTTGATAGGGCAAATGAACTACAAATTGAAAAATTTAAGATGTTCTGAAAAGTAGACTCGAAAATATTTTCAACGAGATATCCCACGCCTAGTTTGGACACTCGGAAGGCCTCCAAAAGTTGTTTGCAAAAGGAATTGCGCTTCTAGAAGGTGGCGCTGTGCTTTGAAGTCGGCGCTGCGCTTCTGGAGAATTTTTGCAGTGTAAAAATACATAGGTGCTGCACTTTGAGACAAGCATTGCGCTCCTGTAGGAGATGCTGTGCTTTGCCCATTAGAGCCTCAAATCACTCCAAATCACCAAATTCACCTCAAATCATCCAATTTTCCTCTCATGCAAGTAAGTATATCAGTCATCTCTTGTGGTTTAGGGTTTTACTTGTCAAGTTTTGGTGTTTTTCACTCCCAAATTAAAAACCCTAGTTTTCCTCACTCCACTAGTGTTTTCCTATCTTATCCATTTCCTGTTGTTCCCTAAACCCCATTCCCACATATATTTTTCCCTAAATCCCATTCCCACATACAATTTCCCAAAACCTACACTCTCTCCCCTACTCACATCCCTAAACCCTACTAACATCCCTAAACCCTGTTCACACACACATTTTCACACTCCCTCCTCCATACACTCTTCCCATTCCATTCCTCCACCCTATTTCGACACTATTATCCACAATTATCCATATACAACCACATTGTTCAAAACCAAAGGAAAACAATGGAAAGAGACAGTGATTATGAGTACGAGGAAGAGACATTTAGTGACAGCTCCAGGGAGAGAAACATACAACAAAGGAAGCCTCATAAAGGAGGAAAAATCATCAAAGAGGAGCCCACTAGTTTGACAGAGTTACAGGCTTATTCACTTTTTTCTTGTTTTAGACACTTGGCTTGTTTTGAATTTTGTGAATTGGTGGAAAGAGTATAGTTTCACCATGAGTTGGCCAGACTATTTGTGACTCATTTGCATAACAATGATGTGACACTTGATGGAATAACCTTCACAATATCATCAGCTGTAATTTCAGAGGCCACTAGAATTCCTAATGTGGGTGAAAAATGGTACAAGGGTTATGATCTTGATGAGGATTACTATGAGCCCTATATCAAGGATAAATACAGAAATCAAGTGAAGAAGTTATTCCCTTTTAAGTTTTTGGAAAACAGGTATGTGCCTTTGATGAGGATTATTATCAAGTACTTCACTTGTGAAGGTAGGTTCTCCTGGTTATATGCCTATCATATTAGACTCATGCATTTCACTAGAGTAAAGATGCTGAATCTCTCTTACTTCATGCTTAGAAACATTGAGAAAATGGCACATATTGTACAGAGGAAATCATACCCCCAGTAGTTGAATAACATATACCATTAGTCTTTGATTAAATCATTGTTCTACACTAGCTTAGCCTTCTTAACATTCCATGGGAGACTTTCATTGCTCATGAGATGTTCAAAGGTTCACAGATCTCTTCACCAGTGCATCAAGAAAAAGGTGGGCCTTCTAGCCATGGAGAAACAAGGGAAGAGGCCAAGGAAACTAAAATTTCTGAGGTGCCAGTGTATTTAACATATCAAATAGGAAGAAGGAGACCTTTTGGAGCTGCTAGGCAAGTGGTTGCTCAACAAGCTATGGAAGGGGCCTTGCCTTCGTCATCAGTCCACAGGCAAATGTTTGCTCCACAAGGTGTGGAAGGGGCTTTGCCTTCGTCATCGACAAAACAGGTACAGGTTGAGTAGTTGAGAAAAGGCAAGGAAAAAGTGTAGGGGGAAGATCTTGGTGATGAGTAGGAAAGAGATTTTGATCTTGTTGAGCATGAAGAGCCTCAACGACACTTTACTCATCATGGAGTTGACATCATTGACTTGGAAGCTTAGGATGAAGAAATTGTCAAGGACATCATTATTCAAGAGAGGGAAGCTCAAATACAATCCTTGGCCGATAAATTCGAAAGAGCCAAGTTCATCATCAGATATTTAGAGCAGGAAAACAAACAATTGAGCAACAAACAAGTCCTCATGGAGATGCAAATAATCATAGAAAACAGAAAAATGGCCAAAGAGGCTCATGAAAAGTTTACTCCCATTGAACAAGAGATTGAGAATGATAGGGAAACATGGCTTGAGAGCTTCAACATACATCTCGAAGGGTTGATTGAGAAGACCAACAGGGATAAGAAGATGCTCCGCCACATGGCCTACCATTACATAACCCGCAACAAAATCTGTAACATGAGGATTAGGAAGCTTAAAGCTAGGTTGAGGAAGGCTTTTAAGAGAAAAAAGGAGTAAGATAAGTTGAAAATATTAGCTGAAGCCTCACTGTCCCATCAAAGCAGCTGATGGTGGTGTCCCACGCCAAATCCGGGCAAGTTATGAAGATTTTTTGCATTTTTCAAATTTTGAAATTTTTAACACAAAAAACTGTGGCACTGCGCTTTTCCCTAGAGCATCAGATAAATAAAAGGTTTGCATATTTGGATTCAAGAGGATAATAACATGCACCCTAGAAATTTTTAGAAGTTTTAAAGCAAATCTGGGTCACCAAAAGGTCCAAAAACTACTATAAAATAACCTCTCTGCCTCATTTTGGACACACAGAAGCTGTCATGGGAGATTAAAGCTTTGAGGGGGAAAATGACCTCAAAATTAAAAAATTCAAGTTGTTCCAGAAACTAGACTTGAATACCTTTCCAATGAGCTATCGTGGGCTCAATTTGGTTAAGGGGAAGGCCTCCAAAATCAGGTGGAAAGCAGTGCTGCGCTTTTGACCAATTTGCCCAGAAAATCAAAATTTCGCCTGTTTTCACTATGAATTCACTTTCTCTCTCCTCATGGTTGTTTTTATGATGTAATTGATGACATGGAATGTAATTATGATGGTAAAACAATGTTAGAGGGTAGATTCATTAGTTAGAGGTGGTTTGGAGGCTAATGAACCAATTTCCATGCTTATAGAGGCAAGTAGTTTGACTGTCTATATTCCTGGTCCATGTTTGGAAATGGTTGTGATAACCTCTCTTCTCATGGACTCGACCCTTGATGGTCAGGATGAGTGGTTTTTTGTCTATATCCTATACTTTATTTCTCACTGGTATGGGTTGGATACACTTGGATGCTCTGAACAATATTGTACATCATTGTAAGCAGTTTGGTAAGGAAATTAATAGGAGTTGTAGCTATTTTTATGGGATACTTGTGGTATGGTGTTTTTGCATAGTTTCTTCTTTTGTTATCAGTTTTCTTACATTTTTATGTGTGACATCATCTATTTCACTGCTTCTAACTGAATGATATCAAGATAGATAGGTAGAATTCATTGTTTACAGTGCTCTGCCTTGGGAAACCATTCAGTTCAGTATTCTATGTTTTCTGCTATTTGAGAAGGATACATGATCTTTACATGCCCTCCTCAGTTCCTCACCAGCCTTAGACAATCTCACCTCACTCAATTTCAAGTGTAAAAGTCTATACCTACCTTGCCCCATAGAACACCCTATATTCTGACCTAATTTTCTAGATCCAAATTGCCTAGCTCCATCTGATCCAACACCAAAAACCAACAAATTCAATCAAAATCCCCTGAGCTACTATATCTAGCCTAAAATCCCATCTGATCTAGTCATTTTGAATGATATCCATAAAGGAGAGAGCCCTCTCCCGACCTCGTAGGGCTAGCTACCAGGTTAAGCTTGGTTTGTGGTTATCCTAGGATTGCTTTTCTTCAGTCTGAGGTCAATCTAGGCTCTAACATAGTGGCGACCATATTGGGGAATGTAGTTTTATGTTCCTCAGCAAAATGTATCAAGTTTAGATATGATTGTTGATGGTGGACAATGATCAGACACCGAAGGGCTGAAATCATTCACCTGGCGACTCCAATGTCGAAAAATCCCAAGGTTCATAAATTTTATGGCAACTCTACTCTTCAAGAACTAGTAGCCCGAAGAATTTCTTGTTGAATTCATTGTTATAAAAAATGGATTTGTTTGCTCGAAGGTATGCTCCCATGAGCTGAGATCACCTTCCAGGTTTCCCAAATAAAATTCCTAAGGTAGATTGGCAAAGGAATTTTCCTATGTTTAAAGATAATGATAGGAATGATGTTGCTTTACATCTTGTTAGATTTCACATGCATATTCGCAAGTTGAAGGTTGATTTTCCTGAAGACTATTTGATGAAGATATTCATGGCCACTCTAGAAGTTGAAGGCCGATCTTGGTATGAAAGTTTACCGCTTTCTTGTATTTACTGTTTAAAATATTTTCATACCATGTTCTTTGAAGGGCATAAAGAATCTTATCCATCCTTAAATTTAGTTCAGAACTGTTGCAAACATGTGTATATTTTTATTGAAAATCTTGAGAAAATTTATGAAGATGATGACTACATGGACGATGAGATCATGGAAGCCCTATATGAAAAACCATTTCAACAACATAAAGAGAGCTTGGAGGATACTTGTCAAGATGCTCAGGAAAATTTGCAGCAGGTTCAAGATCTTAGTACAATTGAAAATGATGGAAGACAAGGTCTTATTTTAGATATGATCATAGCAGAAGATGGTACACAAGAAAATCAAGTTCCAATTTCAGATTGTGATACAGTCAATTTGGCTATTCCAGATCTAGATTCAGATCATGATGATGAAGAAATCATTAAAGCCTTATTTGATTTTTCCCTTCAACAACAGTCTCAAAAAGCCAGTCACTTTGTTACACAAGATCATAATCAACATACAATAGCTTCTTCTTTGCTTGAAGATGAAGGAATTTTGCATCTTGATAGTTAACATGAATCACATGAAATGAATCAACAGTTTGAGGAAAATTTATATACTCCTTTGCTCGAAATTAATGAAGATATTCAATAACCTTGTGAATCTTTAGGAGGGAAAGAAGACAATTACTATTTTAGCAAAAGAAAACAAAAAGTACTCTCTCCTCTATCTAAATGTGAGATAGATCAACTCTTGAAAGTTCATGTTACAACCTAAGCTAATGCAGGTTTGTAGTGTTCACATAGTCAAGAAGTTGTTAGTGAAGTTTCTTCCACTTTTGAAAATGATGACAGTCTTGAAATTAGATTTATAGATTAGGGAACATATATTGTTTTCTTTCATGAAGATGATAGGGCTGTCATGTTTGATAATCTTGAAGAATGTTTTCTGTTTAAGAATGACTTAGACTATGAAATTGATGAATATGAGCCAGAGAGAGACAATATGCCAGAAATCGAGTCAGAATTTCTATGCTCGAGGAATTTACAACCAACACTCAGATAGCAGAAGCTTATACTTCTCTATGCCTTCCTATCAATCAGCAACCAACTGTTCTTTCAGATTAGAATGAAGGGAGTACTTGAATTTTTGCTGCTGGATCTCAAGGCAAGCTAGTGCTTTAGGATTTTCAAGATCCCTTCAGCATTCTTTTGCAAGCATTAGAAAAGATGAATGTTGCCTAGTTCATTAGCATAAGCCTTGGTTTCAGTTGTTATTGTGAGTTGCTTACATGTACATTGTTCTACCTGCTCGGGGAAAGTGAGAGCAGAATTTCAGTAAGTAGCCATCTGCTGGATTGGTTACATTGGAAGGCTCACTTCACATGGTTGTACATGTTTCATCAGTGGGCAGGTGGTTTTCATAATGATTTGAAGCCCTCAAATCTTGATGGTCTGCTACCATTAAAAATCTTTGTAAGTACTTGTTTTAGTTAAGTAAGTCTTGAGTCATTTTTTCAGTCATTTTCAAGACAGTTTCAGAGTCAGTTTGTGTGCATCAAGTCGTCAGTTTTCAGTCATGCATTTCAGTTTGAGTATTTCTTACTCCATGCCCAATGGATAAGGCTACTAGTTCTATGGTGTTCTTGGCATCTCCAAGTAGCTACCATCCCCATTGGAGCCAATGTTAGTGTCAATGTTTCACACTGCCATCAGTGATCAAAATCTGCTCTTTTTCATTTCATAGTAGGAGTCCCATACTGATGAGTTTGCATTCCATTAGGTCATGGATTCACTGATGGTAGGTTTTACTTCAATTTTTCCCTCATGACCTGTACTTGCTGATCCTCTTCCATATATTTCAGTCATGGATCATATTCCCTTTGTAATTCATTTCATTAGGTCTTAGGGTTTGGTATCATTAGGTTTTAGGGTCCCACCATGGTCAAAATCCAATAATTACATGCCAATAATTATAAAAAAGGACATGAGGAGGTCAACTGATTGGTAAATCCATAATTTATCATTTTGAAAGCCTAATGTAGTTCTCACCTCAAAACTTGTTTTGAGGTGAAAACATGGTATTTTGTTTTTATCTCCATTAATGATGTAATTTTATGTTTTCATATGTAATATTGGTTCCCAGCTGCTCATAAACATCTTGTGATGTTACCAAGCACCTGCCACTGCAAAAATTAAGTCATCATGAGCACCAATTCACCTGCAAAAGCAAAAGAGAAACAAACACTAAACCTTAATTTCCTCTCCCACTGAGCTAGGGTTGGCTATGGATCAGAGATATCTGAGCATAGGAGGCATAAGGGATATTAGAAGGTATGAGGCCATTTCATATCCTCAAACATCAGGTCTCCATCATTTGTCGAGAATTCATTCCAAGGAACAAGCCATTCACCACACATAAGGGACGATTTTTCTTCAAACTATGTTTCTGAGCAAGAAAAGATGAATTTGACAAAAGTGAGAGAGGTTTTTGTCCATAATTAACCCAAGAAGCATTTTTTTTTTTTTTAGTTTTTACACAGGTTTCATGGTTTGGGAGAAATGTCGAAAACATCATTTGCCTCAGGAGGGTTAATGCACCTCTAGAGTGACCTTGGTAAAATCAATGTTTCTCCTAGATGGATTGACCAAATGACTTTTCTGATGAGTCAACTGATAATTAGACACAAATATATTTCCAATGAGCTATCATGAGCTCAATTTTGAGTTGAAGAAGACCGTCAAAAGTTGATTGCAACAACACTATGCATTTTGGCAACCTCATTCTGCACATTTTGACTAGTCTTGGGAGATTGGACTTTTGACAGTGAAAATGATTTCCAAATTAAAAATTTCAAGATGTTCTGGAAAGTAGACTCGACAGGATTTCCAAGGAGCTATCCCATACCCAATTTGGACATCGGGAAGGCCTCCAAAAGTTGCCTACAAAAGGCGCTACGCTTCTGGAAGGTGGCACTGCGCTTTGAAGCTGGCGTTGTGCTTCTGGAGAATTTTTACAGTGTAAAAATACACAGGTGCTGTGCTTTGAGACAGGCACTGCACTCCTGTAGGAGGCGCTATGCTTTTCCCAGTAGAGCCTCAAATCACTCCAAATCACCAAATTCACCTCATATCATCCAACTTTCCTCCCTTACAAGTAAGTATATCCATCATCTCTTGTGGTTTAGGGTTTTACTTGTCAAGTTTTGGTGTTTTTCACTCCCAAATTCAAAACCCTAGTTTTTCTCACTCCACTAGTGTTTTACTATATTATCAATTTTCTATTGTTCCCTAAACCCAATTCCCACATATATTTTTTCCTAAATCCCATTCCCACATACAATTTCCCAAACCCTACACTCTCTCCCCTACTCACATCCCTAAAACCTGTTCAGACACACATTTTCACACTCCCTCCTCCATATGCTCTTCCCATTCCATTCCTCCACCCTATTTCCACACTATTATCCACAATTATCCATATAAAACCACATTGTTCAAAACCAAAGGAAAACAATGGAAGGAGACAATGATTATGAGTATGAGGAAGAGACATTTAGTGACAACTCCAAGGAGAGAAACATACAACAAAGGAAGCCTCATAAAGGAGGAAAAATCATCAGAGAGGAGCCCACTAGTTTGACAAAGTTACAGGCTTTTTCACTTGCAGTTTCTTGTTTTAGACACTTGGCTTGTTTTGAATTTTGTGAATTGGTGGAAATATTATAGTCTCACCATGAGTTGGCTAGACTATTTGTGACTCATTTGCATAACAATGAGGTGACACTTGCCGGAATAACCTTCACAATATCATCAGCTGTCATTTCAGAGGCCACTAGAATTCCTAATGTGGGTGAAAAATGGTACAAGGTCACAATGTTGATGAGGATTACTATGAGCCCTATATCAAGGATAAATACAGAAATCAAGTGAATAAGTTATTCCCTTTTAAGTTTTTGGAAAACAGGTATGTGAATTTGATGAGGATTATTATCAAGTACTTCACTTGTGAAGGTAGGTTCTATCGGTTGTATGCCTATCATATTAGACTCCTCATGCATTTCACTAGAGTAAAGATGCTGAATCTCCCTTAATTCATGTTTAGGAACATTGAGAAAATGATGCATATTGTACAGAGGAAATCATACCTCCAGCAGTTGAATAGTACATACCATTAGTCTTTCATTAAAATCATTGTTCTACACCAGTTTAGCCTTCTTAACATTCCATGGGAGACTTTCATTGCTCATGATATGTTCAAAGGTTCATAGATCTCTTCACCAGTGCATCAAGAAAAGGGTGGGCCTTCTAGCCATGGAGAAACAAGGGAAGAGGCCAAGGAAACTAAAACTGCTGAGGTGCCAGTGTATTTAACATATCAACGAGGCACAAGGAGAATTTTTGCAGCTTCTAGGCAAGTGGTTGCTCCATAAGCCATGGAAGGGGCCTTGCCTTCATCATTAGTCCACAGGCAAATGTTTGCTCCACAAGGTGTGGAAGGGGCTTTGCCTTCGTCATCGACAAAATAGGTACAGGTTGAGCAGTTGAGAAAAGGCAAGGAAAAAGTGCAGGGGGAAGATCTTGGTGATGAGAAGGAAAACGATTTTGATCTTGTTGAGCATGAAGAGCCTCAATAGCACTTTACTCATCATGGAGTTGACATCATTGACTTGGAAGCTCAGGATGAAGAAACTGTCAAGGACATCATCATTCAAGAGAGGGAAGCTCAAATACAATCCTTGGCTGATAGCTTAGAAAGATCCAAGTTCGTCATCAGATATTTAGAGCAGGAAAACAAACAATTGAGCAACAAGCAAGTCCTCATGGAGCTGCAAATAATCAAAGAAAACAGGAAAATGGCCAAAGAGGCTCATGACAAGTTTACTCCCATTGAACAAGAGATTGCGAATGATAGGGAAACATGGCTTGAGAGGGTCAACATACATCTATAAGGTCTGATTGATAATGCCAACAGGGATAAGAAGATGCTCTGCCACATGGCCTACCATTACATAACCTGCAACACAATCTGTAACATGAGGATCAGGAAGCTTAAAGCTAGGTTGAGGAAGGCTTTAAAGAGAAAAAAGGAGCAATATAAGTTGAAAATATTAGCTGAAGCCTCACAGGCCCATCAAAGTAGCTGATGGCGGTGTCCCATGCCAAATCTGGGCAAGTTTTGAAGATTTTTTGCATTTTTAAAATTTTGAAATTTTCAACACAGGAAACTGACCTAGAAGCGCAAAGCCACCAGCGCTGCGCTTTTCCTTGGAGCATCATATGAACAAAAGTTTTGCATATTTGGATTCAGGAGGATGAGAATATGCACCCTGGAAATTTTCAGAAGTTTTGAAGCAAATCTAGGTCACCAAAAGTTCCAAAAACTACCAAAAAATGACCTCTCTGCCTCATTTTGGACACACAAAAGCAGTCTTGGGAGATTCAAGTTTTTAGGGGGAAAATGACCTCGAAATTCAAAAGTTCAAGTTGTTCCGGAAACTAGACTTGAATACCTTTCAAATGAGATATCTTGGGCTCAATATGGTTAAGGGGAAGGCCTCCAAAAGCAGGTGGAAAGTGGCACTGTGCTTTTGACCAATGGTGCTGCCCTTTTGACCAATTTGCCCAGAAAATCAAAATTTCATGTGTTTTCACTATGAATTCACTTTCTTTCTCCTCATGGTTGTTTTTATGATGTAATTGATGACATGTCATGTAATTATGATGGTAAAATAGTGTTCGAGGGTAGATTCATTAGTTAGAGGTGGTTTTGAGGCTAATGAATCAGTTTCCATGCTTATAGAGGCAAGTAGTTTGACTGTCTATATCCCTGGTCCATGTTTGGAAATGGTTGTAACAACCCCTCTTCTCATGGATTCGACCCCTGATGGTCAGGATGAGTGGTTTTGTTGTCTATATCCTGTATTTTCTTTCTCATTGGCAAGGGTTGGATACACTTGGATGCTCTGAATAGTATTGTACATCATTGTAAGCAGTTTGGCAAGGAAATTAATAGGAGTTGTAGCTATTTTTATGGGATACCTGTGGTGTGGTGTTTTTGCATAGTTTCTTCTTTTGTTATCAGTTTTCTTACATGTTTATGTGTTCCATCATCTATTTCACTGCTTCTAACTAAATGATATCAAGATAGATAGGTAGAATTCATTATTTACAGTGCTCTGCCTTGGGAAACCATTCAGTTCAGTATTCTATGTTTTCTGCTATTTGAGAAGGATACATGATCTTTACATGCCCTTCTCAGCTCCTCACCAGTCTTAGACAATCTCACCTCACTCAATTTCAAGTGTAAAAGTCTATACCTACCTTGCGCCATAGAACAACTTGTATTCTGACCTAATTTTCCAGATCAAAATTGCTTAGCTCCATCTGATCCAACACCAAAAACCAACAAATTCAATCAAAATCCCCTGAGCTACTATACCTAGCCTAAAATCCCATCTGATCCAGTCATTTTGATTGAGATCCATAAAGGATAGATCCCTCTCCCAACCTGGTAGGGCTAGCTACCAGGTTAAGCTTGGTTTGTGGTTATCCTAGGATTGCCTATCTTCAGCCTGAGGTCAATCTAGGCTCTAACAGGCACCCTTGGTTAACCATGGTCAATGATGGTGATCTTCGGTCAACCATGGTCACCGTAATGAACATTTGAAAGCCATGGTAAACCCATGCTCAACATGGTAAACCATCGTTAATATGGTCAAACATTCTATGAAACTGTTATGAAAATTATGCATTAACACTGTGATGTGAAAATCTAGCATCACATTTTGAGAAATGAACTAATGAGAAAATAGGCATGGTTCATTTTAGAATACGCCTTCAATAATTTTCATTTAAAAAAAATGAGAAATCAGCCTTTAAAAACAATGATCAACCCATTCTCAACAAGTCGAACCATTGTTAATATGGTCAACCTAGGTCACCACAGTAAAACATGGTCAACTGTAACCTTCGATTATCAATATAGACAACCATAATATGTCATAGAAAACTATGGTCAACCATGGGAAAATTAGTCAAAAATATATCAAATGTCGCAATGTGACAAACATCATCGCTTTGGGACAAACATTGTCGCAATGTTACATTACATTGCAATTTATATCAATCTCATTTACTAATGTGGTTGTGCTAGGGTTCATAACATTTGGGTATAATATTAGGGTTTATAATATTGGGCTTAATCTTGGATTTAACATGAGGGTTTATAATATTGGGTATTTAATATATAGAGTTTATAATATTGGGGTGTACTATATAGGGTTTAAAATATTAAGGTTTATAACATTAGGTTTATAATATTACGATTTATATTAGGTTTTAATATATAGAGATGTAACATATAGGGTTTATAATTAGGTTTTCCTATTAGGATTTATAATATTAAGATTTTTAATATTTGGGTATAATATTAAGGTATGTAATATTTGGGTTTATAATATTGGGTTTAATATTAGGGTTTATAATAATGAGTTTAATATTAGGATTTATAGTATAAGGTTTATAATATGGAGTGTTTAATATATATGGTTAATAATATTAAGGTTTTATATTAGAGCTTATGGTTTTGATATATATGGTTTATAATATTATGTTTAATATTGAGGCTTATAATATTAGGGTTTAATATATATGGTTTATAATATAATATTAATAGTTCACAATGATCAATTTTGATCAATGTTACAATGTGACACTACAAAATTAGTCTACCATATTTACTAATGTGGTTGATTATGTTTGACTATGTTTGATTTTCAACACTCTTAAACTTCAATCAAACTTAATTTCCTATGAATATTGTTGATTAATATTAATAATTAAACACGTTGTGATGTCAGAATGGTATATAAACCTATCCAACATTGCAATGTGATAAAGATTGTCAAAATGTTACTTTACATTGCAATTTCTCCGACGTTGCAATGCAACATTATAAAATTATCCAAGCACATTTACTATTTTGGTTGGGCACATGCTTGATATACACCAATCAACATATGTGAACCACATTTAATAATGTGGTTATGCTAGAGTTTATGATATGATTTTTTTTTTTTAATATTTGGGTATAATATTAAGGTTTAAAATATTTGGTTCAATATTAGGGTTTATAATATTGGAGTTTATAAGATTGGGGTATAATATATAGGGTTTATAATATAAGCCTTAAAATATTAGGGTATATAATGTTATGGTTTATATTAGGCTTAATATAGGGTTACAATATGTCGGGTTTAATATTCCATTTTATAATAATAGGGTTTATAATATTGGGTTTAATATCACTGTTTATAATATTGGACTTAATATTAGTATTTATAGTATTGAGTTTATAATATAGGGTGTTTAATATATAGGGTTTGATATTAGGGCTTATAAGATTAGGTTTGGTATTAGAGTTTATAATAGTGGGTTTAATATTAGGGCTTATAAGATTAGGTTTGGTATTAGAGTTTATAATAGTGAGTTTAATATTAGGGCTTTTAATATAGGGTGTTTAATATTTAGGGTTTATAATGTTTGGTTTTTAATATTAGGGTTTATAAAATTAGACTTTATATTTGGGTTTATATTATAGGATTTACAATATTGAGTTTAATATTATGGTTTATAATATAGAGTGTTTAATATATGTGGTTATAATATTGAGTGTTTAATGCATAGGGTTTATTATATGTGGTTTATAATATTAGGGTTTAATATATAAGATTTACAATATAATATTAATAGTTGATAATGATCAA
Organism: Pinus taeda; assembly: GCA_000404065.3. Lineage (NCBI taxonomy): Eukaryota > Viridiplantae > Streptophyta > Pinopsida > Pinales > Pinaceae > Pinus > Pinus taeda. Next base: position 65,905 of record APFE030850327.1, read on the forward strand.
ATTTGGTTAACGTCACAATGCGACATTATAAAATTAGTCAACTATATTTACTAGTGTGGTTAAACATTGTTGTGATGTTACATTACATTGCAATTTATATCAACCACATTTACTAATGTGGTTGTGCTAGGGGCCATAACATTTGGGTTTACAACATTTAGGGTTTATAATATGAAGGTTTTTAATATTCAGGTATATTATTAGGATTTAAAATATTTGGTTTAATAGCTGGGTTTATAATATTAGGAGTTTAATATATAAGGTTAAAATATTAGGGTTTATATGTTAGAGTTTAATATTATGGGTTATATTAGGCTTTAATATATAGGGTTATAAAATAGGCTTTAATATACAGGGTTTATGGTTAGGGTTTAATATTTGAGTTTATAATACTAGGGTTTTTAATAATTGGTTATACTAGTAGGGTTTATAATATTGGGTTTGATATTAGGGTTTATAAATATTGCACTTTATAAATATTGGGTTTAATATTAGAGTTATAATAGTGGGTTTAATATGATGGTTTATAGTATTGGGTTTATAATATAAGGTGTTTAATATACATGGTTTAATATTAGGGCTTATAATATTATGGTTTATAATATAATATTACTAGTTGACATTGATTAATTTTGGTCACCGTCACAATGTGACACTACAAGATTAGTCAACCATATTTACTAATGTGGTTGTCTATGTTCGACTATATTTGACTATATCTGACAATCAAGAGTATTAAACTCTAATCAAATTTAATCACATGTTAATATTATTGATTGATATTAATAATAAAAAATGTTGTGATGTCAGAATGGTACATAAATCTATCCAATATTACAATGTGACAAAGATTGTTGGAATGTTACATTACATTGCAATTTCTCCAACATCGCAATCCAACATTATAAAATTATCCAAGCACATTTACTATTGCGGTAGTGCATGTGATTGATATATGCTAATCAACATATATGAACAACATTTACCAATGTGGTTGTGCTAGGATTTATAGCATTTGGGGTTTATAATATGAGAGTTTTTAATATTTAGGTATAATATTAAGGTTTATAATATTGAGTTTAATAAAAGGTTTATAGTGTTGGGTTTATAATATTGTGTGTTTAAAATATAGGGTTTATGATATTATAATTTAATGTTAGGGTATAATATATAATGTTTAAAATATATATGATTTATAATATAAGGAGTTTTTAGTATTACCAATTTATATTAGTGTCTAACATATAAGGTTATAATATAGACTTTAATATATATGGTTTATAATATTGAGTTTAATATTAAAGCTTATAATAACATGTTTAATATTAGTGTTTATAATATTGGGTTTATAATATAGGGTGTTTAATATATAGGGTTTAATATATAAGAGTTTAATATTAGAGCGTATAATATTAGGGTTTAAATATATGATTTATAATATTAGAGTTTATAATAGTGGTGTTGATAATAATATGGTTTAATATTGGGTTTATAATATAAGGTGTTTAATATATATGGTTTAATATATAAGGCTTATTTTGGGCCTATAATATAGGGTTTAATATTTGGGTTTATAATATTGGTTTTATAATATTGGGTTTATAGTGGGTTTAATATTAGGGTTTTTAATATTGAGTTTATAATATAGAGTGTTTAAACAATAGGGTTAATGTAGCAATTATTATTTTGGGTTTATATTATTTCGTTTATAATATTAGGATTTAAAATTTGGGTTTATAATATTATGATATTTAATATTTAGATATAATATTTAGGTTTATAATATTGGGTTTAATACCTGAATGGAGGCTTTTGTGAGTAGAGTAATTCAAAGATCCGTCTTCCGAATCCATCACATAAATATTTTATTTATGTTATGGATCCAGAAGACAAATCTCTGAATTTGGTTTAATATTAGGGTTTATATTTTGGTTTACATATAGGGTTTATAATATTGAGTTTAATGTTAGGGTTTATAATAATGGGTTTAATATTAATGTTTATAGTATTTGGTTTAGAATATAAGATGTTTAATGTATTGGGTTTAATAAATATGGTCTATAATATTAAGATTTAAGATTAGGGTTTAACATATAGGGTTTATAATATTAGGTTTTTTAATCATTGAGTTTAATATTAGGGTTTATAATATTAGGCTTATAATATAGGGTGTTTAATATATATGGTTTATAATATTTGGTGTTTAATATAGAAGGTTTAATATATACAGTTTATAATATTAAGGTTTTAATATTAGGGTTTATAATATTAGCCTTTCATATATAGGGTTTATAATAATAAAACTTGGTCAACGTCACAATGCGACATTACAAAATTAGTCAACCATATTTACTAATATGGTTGACCATGTTTAACTATGTTTGATAATCAACATTCTTAAACTTTAGTCAAACTTAATCACCGATGAATATTATAGATTAATATTAATAATAAAACATGTTGTGATATCAGAATGGTACGTAAATCTATCAAAGATTGCATTGTGACAAATATTGTCACAATGTTACATTACATTGCAATTTCTCCAATGTTGCAATGTGACATTATAAAATTATCCATGCTAATTTACTATTGTGGTTGTGCATGTGCTTGATATACGCCAATCAACATATGAACCACATTTACTAATGAGGTTACGCTAGAGCTTATAACATTTGAGGTTTATAATATGTCAGTTTTTCATATTTGGGTATAATATTAGGGTTTATAATATTATGTGTTTAATATATAGGGTTTTTAATATTAGGGCATAATATATAGGGTTCATAATATTAGGGCATAATTTATAGGGATTAAAATATTAGGATTTAATAATACAATTTATATTAGGGTTTAATATATATGGTTATAATAAAGGCTTTAATATGTAGGCTTATAATTAGGATTTAATATTTATGTTTATAATATTTGGGTTTATAATATTTGAGTTTTTAATATTTGTATATAATATTAAGGTTTATAATATTTGTGTTTAATATTAGGGTTTATATTATAGGGGTTTAGTTAAGGGCGCTGGATGCCGAAAATAGGGAAGGATTCTCCCTAGTATGAAGTCCCAATTAGACCCCACACTGTTTATAGTAGGAGCCCCAACTGGAAATATAGTTAGTTGCCATAATGGTGATCTTAGAGGTGTGGCTTGGCTACAATGAACACATAATAAGACACACATAACTTTGGTGACAACAAGTGAGTAAACTTTGTGTGATATCAATTATAATGCATAAGAGGTTCTTTCAAGCAAATAGAAAACAAGGTGAGCCTGTAGAATAAATTAGTAGTACTATCCCAAAATATACGCACATACATATGAGAGAATCATTAGTTAGCCCGCAAAATAGTTCACAAGATAATAACGATCATGAAAGAAAATACAACACACATTCAATAAGATATATACTAAAGCTAAAAAAATAGTTCATTGACCTTAGCATAAATGAAATAAAATATACTACAAACATTTAAAGAATAGTCTTACAACATCCATGATATATGCATGAGAGTGTGCTGGCTCTGAGAACTTCCGATAATTAAGTGAAAGTTCCAAGTATACAATACAATGATATCACACTAGCCCCAGTAGTGGAACATGAAGCTACCACTTGCTTCTCCAAAGAATGATATTCACTCCTATGCTAGACTAGAGAAGCCAAGGCTAAAATCCCCATGTCCGAAGCCAATTATTTGAGTTATGAGGGTTTCTTTATAACAAATGAGGTGACCTTTCACCTCCTTTTGTGACCTTTGATGGAAGATCTAACATATATTTGACTCTTGCCTCCATTGGATCCGGATAGATGGTTTTGGAACCTATTTGAACATTGTTCCATAATAAGAGAGAATTCATATTCAACTTGGCAGGTTCAACTACAAATTGTTGAATATTCTACATTGTGATTTCTAGATATTCTTTATCGACAACCTGCCTAAATTTGCTTAATAATTCTTCAATTTCATTCTTGATAACATTTCTCCCTTTTGTTTTTGTAAATTCTCTAATGAAAGGTATCTTGTGCATTCTCACCAAGGATTCTAACCCATGATATAGTCATGAGGAGGCGGTTATGATGTTTCCCACATAGGTGCTGAGATGTTTGTTCCCCTGTATAAGCGTTCTAACTTCATCCCTTTCCAATTCAGCTAGCTATCTTATTTTTCTTGAGCAATTATGATGGTGAATTTCTATACTTAGTGCACCGTTCTTGGATCCCATCAATGGTTGCCTGAATTACCTAAAAAATTCACATTTTCCCCTGACTGCTTTTGCATTACATGTAAGGGCACCATTGCCTTATAAAGGGTGATCATTTCCTCATACAACTGTCTCATAATGTCTTCCAATAATTGGATCTCCTGAAATATAGATACCCAAGACTCCCTTATGTTAGAATTAGAGAAAGACAACCTTTGGTTCTCAACTAGGAGATGATCAATCTGTCACCTTACAACAACTAAATCCTTTGCTAGTTTCTCGTTTTCCTCCATCAAGAAATCAATGTTTACTTTTGTAGCCTTTGCAAAGGCTACATTTTCTACTACGATTGTTCTTAGATTCTTCTTGGTATTGGGCACAAGTTCCCTCTCCATGTGAATGGAAATAGGACGAACAAGGTCATTAGGAAAATACTTCCGCCTTTCCTACACAATTTTGTTCTGATCAATGGTAAGGTTGGAAATATCCATGACCATGTCATCTTCTTGAGGAGATATTCGCATTTCACTGAATGGGATATGGCCACTACTAAGGGGAGGTGAAGGCTAAATGTTGATCTATTTTACAATAGGCACAACTTCGGTCTCTTGGTTATGCTCTTCTTTTTTGTAGCCATGGTCGCTCTTAGAATAATAGGATCTACTCTAAACTTGCGACTCCTCTTTGCTTTGGGATTATCCACAACTTTCCTCTTATACTTGACAACACTGACTGTCCATGGGAACTTCTTGTTGATTTCCTTCTTGGAAGGTAACCTACTCTTGAACTGCATTTGAAGGGCCTACCTCATTTCCTGGTGGCTGTGCTCGTGAGGCATTGTAACAATTCCCCATCTTCTCCTCCTCTGGTCAGCAATAAGACTCATAAGCCTAGGAAAAATGTAACTTGGCACAATGTCTTTTACATAATCCCGTGGGACCATATATGTGAAAGTTCATACTAAACCTAAGGTTGGTAAGCTCTGCAACTTCTGTCTTTGCGGACTTCAAGCTCTTGATCTCATAATATCCCACCTACAGAGGAAAGGTAGGCCAAGGTGCCTTTTTCTTTTTTTGCAACAATTAAGATAGACTTGTGCTAAGTTGATAAGAAACCTCCTGCATGACTAGCTGATCGGTCATGTACCTTGGCATAATATGTGGAGGCTTATGAGAACTGAACACTCTAAGGTATGTTCCTTGAGATGAGGCAAACCAATTCTCTATCTCTGCAATTGCTTTCCTAGCCTCATGGGACATGCAAGGGACTTCTTCCTCAAAGATCATCCAATACAAAACCATGAATAAGTGTTCAACAAGCTTGTCATATACTCATGGCGAGTGAAAATACCATCTAGTAAGTAGGAATGCATGTAAAACTATGGCTTCTTGACCTTTTTTGGTTCTTTCACCTTGTTCAAATTAATCATTAGCTGTCGGGATAAAAAAAATTCCTAGTTGAATACTTTCCCTTCTGTGATGAGTAGATAAAGCATGAAGATCCAACCTTCATTAAATGATTAATTATTATTTCGTATATAGACCTACAACACATAGCCATCAAGTACTAGTAAACTATTATGAGAGACTTGGCCTTATAAGCACCATAAGGATTCTGGTGAATCTTAGCTAGTTCCTGCCACCACCACTTGGTCAAATCTCTAGTGTTTAAATAACTCCAAGCTGCATAATACTAGGAATCCAAGTGCTGCTAAGGCTTAAGAAACCTGTAATATAAGTGAAAGTGATGTGGCAGGTACAATGCAAGCTACTACCCACTAACAATGTTGAGCACCATGTTCTTAGTGAATATACCATGTAATATCCATTTGATGGCATTGACATAAGGCAACACATGATACTTACATGAAACTTTTTGGAACCCTAATTGCTGGATATTCTCATAGACTTCCCTATCTTCTAGATCCTCTACGAACTCCTTTGAATTGAATACATCCTTGATAATGAGCCATGTAACATTAGATTATTTGTTAATGTAGCATTGGGTGTTTGAAATTATAGATAATCTTGTCGAGCTACTATTAATGACATCTTCAATACTACTTTCTGTGACTGCCTTTGATGATCCTTTCTTTGGAGGCATAACGCTAGTAGACAATGAAAGACTAATGTGTTTTGGATCTGCAGTACCTGATAAAATATATGCACTCATGGTGATAACAAATCAATTCCACAAATGATAAGCTAATCTAATCAATCACAAGTGGAAGAAAACTACTTAGAAGGAGGATCACATAATGATAGAGTACAAATGAGGCAAAGTGACCTCACTGGTCACTAGAAATGCGTACTGTGTAGTGTTTGAGGGAAGATTGTGTGGACCCTTGATTGAAAGGTAGATTAATTGGGGAATGGAATTGTGTAATGCATAGTTACTATTAGAGAGAGGCCTTGTACTAAACAATGCGTAGTTGCAGAGGGCATAAGAGCCTCTCTACTAACTAGGATTGCACAATGTGAAACTTGGGACCCAGGGATGGTGTAGTGTGTAGATGCAAAGGGAAAGGGGGAACCTCTATTGGAAGATATTGCACAATGCAGAGTTGAGGAGGGAAGAATATTCTAGGATCTGCATAGTTATCTTTGGCAGGGGGAAAGTCTCAAGATATGCTAACTGATGGGAGGAAGGATGTGGATCAGCCCAATATTCATCCAAACAAGTCACTCACATCAATCAAGAAATATAATGAAAGGAAAAGGACATGCATGCATAAATAGACCCAACAATAATAATTACTAGTAGGCGAAAAGACAAGGAATGCGAAGGGACACTAGAAAAGAAGTGAAAAAGACTAAAAAGATAGTTGTAGAAGCTAATAATAATAGAAACAACACTTGCTACATGAAAATTAGGAAAAAGCAACACTTGCGAAAGGAAAAGCAACAAAAGCGAAAGAAAAAGCGACAAAAAGTGATAGTTGAGAAACTTACTCGGAAAAGCAACACAATTGCGACCAAAAGCTCTTAGTGCTCACGAGAATGAATAGAGCTCCAAATATGAGTGTGAGAATGAGCTCTATAATATTTTTCTTATATAGGTGAGTATCCACGAGATTAGGGTTTGGGTTTCAGATGTACATGCCTAAAATCAAGGAGCCACTCTTAGTTGAATGACACATGTAAAATAATAAATTTAGATACACATGCCACAATGCTAATTAGAAGTGCGCATGGCTATCCTTGGGAAGTGTACACTTCCTATTTTCAAGGAATGCATAGTTGTCTTACTTAGTGATCTACGCAATTGATTGGCTCAAAAGACTTTGCAATTCACTGTCTTAGTGGATTGTGTATTTCATTGCTACAAGAGGTTGCACAGTTTTCTTCCACAACTAATTGCACAGTTTCCTGACTCAAAGGGTTGCACAATTCACTTCGAAAAGGAATTGTGAAGTTCACTATGTCTAAGGATTGCACAATCCCTCATAGCAAGGTATACAATCAGTGTCATCAAGGCAAGACTTATCTTGTTTTCACAAAAGTAATTTGTTTATCTTTAGGAGTCATGCAACTACTGTCGATAAGGAATAATTATCATCATGGGGTGCCCAACAACTGTTACAAGGAAATCATTATAGAAATTCCTTGTAGATTCAAACTGCTAATTGCAATTTACTAAAACAATAGAATTGAATCTACTCTACTCATAAGCGGAAACAATGAACAAATCGCGAAATCACGAAGCATACAAGAGAAAGAATTCAATCAATACAGTACACAATGCTTTCACAGGGAAGCCACAACTAATTCCCTTGCAGTCTTTATATTGCAATAATAAGAAAATATGAGAAGATTACAATGTTTTTCTCAAGCATGAGAAACCTCTGCACTATCTCTTACTGTCTCACTGCTTCCTAGAGAATACTTGGCCAATACTTATCCAATTTTATGCTTGACCAAGTCCCTACTTCTTTGCATTGTTTCCTTGGCAATTAGCCCCTATTCATTAGGGAAATTCCTCAATTGGAATTGCATAATACATCATAAGGCCTTCTTTTGACTTCATGCAAAACTTGTATAATTTGAATGATTATACAACTGATAGTACACTTCCCTTGAATTCCAATCTCAACTAGGTAACTCTTAGATATGGCATGCATGAGTTATTTATGAGTGCATCATCAGTTAACTAGTTGAACATATGAAGCAATACCCCACTGTCTGACCTCCTACTAGTTCCTCCATAAGTTGGAACTAGTTTAACTTACTTTAACTAAGTTAAATTGAATTAATTAATTACAAATCAAAATAAACTCAACCAAGGCACCTATAATGTAGGAGACACTCTACATGAATCAAGTTAGACCCTCAAATCACATTAACTGAACCAACTAAGTCAAATTAACTTATTTAACTCGTACAAGTTGTCTTGTGACTTGGAATTACAATTTTTCTCCTAAATTAATTGAATGACAAAATTAATTTAGGAATTTCTTGCTACATTTTCAACACTCCCTCTCAACAAGAAAGGGATTCACATCTACCATGATAGAGCACCTTTGGAATGTATTACATGCAATTATTCTCACTATTGTTGTTGCTACTACAACGTTTGCAACTGAAGAGCATAAAAAATAAAAATAAAAATAATCACTGAATCAATTTGTAACTGTCTACTGGGAAAACTGTGCTGCTGCTGACTCTGCTACTGAGCCTCTTGCTATGCTTTCAATGCTGCTATGCACTCCTTAGTATCTGACTGACATTGATCCTCCTGCTATTAAATAATCTCGGCCCCTGTTATCACTCAGGTTGTCCCTAAGCTCCTGAAGGGATACGGTCGAGGTAACCACAAACCAATCTTTGGATTGCAGGTTCTAGCCCACCTGCAACCAGAGAGGGCTCTCTCTTAATGATTTAGCTTTGTTGAGGCTGATTTTAGGCTAGTTTTTGAGTTCAAGGGTTTTGATTTTTTGTTTGGATGGAAGATGATTGCGAGGCAGATAATTCCAAGCAGAGAGGCAAGGGAAATTGTGATAAGTTTCAAACCATTGGGCATGGAGTCATGGATTAAGGCTTGCTGCTGCATTTTCTTGGTCACAAGAGGATTATGGAGCAGGATAGCTACACATGAGACAATTACCAACTTGCTGAAGAGATGGAATGATAATCAATGATGAAGGGCAATCAAGAATCTTTCACCAGCTGACAGGGAGGAGAAGTGAATGAATGGTTATCTAGGAGCAGTTAAGAATTCCTAGACAAACATTCATATGTGAAAGAAGTAGCGTAAACAAGATCATTTAAGTATACATGTTCATAACTATTCCTGATGAAAACATAGAGAAATTGCAGAAATTGAGCCTAGGGTGCAGCCAAGCAAATCCTAAACTATTCTTCTTTTCTACAATTTAGATGGTGGATTGATGACAACATAAACATAAAAACTAAACAGAGTTAAAGAAACACTTATTGAACCATGTCGAAGCACAGGAATTCCATGATCACTTCTCGACCAGTTAAACACAGCGGACAGCTTCAGAATCCATGCTTTCAGCAGTCTCTGATTATAGAAAGTACCACATTTACAATGCGAGTCTCTGCTCAAACTATCGAACTAACAAAGAACAAAAAAGTAACCAACCAACCCCTACTCCATTCTTCAGGGTGGTATATATAAGGAAAATATCTAAAGTCATTTATTACAACCGACCTAAATAGGTCTGTAGGAAAAAGGCTTTCTAAACCTAACTTATGCTGGAATTAAATGTAATCAAGTATTTTTGGGTTGCGCCAGTGGTAGCTAGATCAAAATTAAGTTAATATGATGTCCTCTGTGGCTTGGTGCAGTGGTTCTGTCATAACTCTGCATTGAGTTCTGGTCCACTGATCTTCTGTGAGTTTAATGTGCAGTCATTTGTGCTAATGAGCTTTCAGTGCGTCCTCAACTGTTTCTTGACTTTCAGGGCTTTCCTTTTAATGCTGGATTTGCCTTGAGCCCTGAGAAAACCTCCTCTGATACGCTTCGCCGCTACTCTGATACTCTTTGACATGCTTTTTAGCTGCATATTTGATCTGATACTCTTTAACCTCTGATCTTGGTCTCTCTTTGTCTTCAAATACGCTTAAATTGGAAAAATCGGGCTTTTTCGGGCCTTTTCGGTGCATAAAGGGCCGAGGAATCAAAATATTCCCTGAAGATTCTCCATTATGGCTCATTTCCCACTAATCACGCATCGGAAACTGGCTCTGTTTTTCATTCCGGAGCTCCGAAGCTCGACTTTCGCGCTTGCGCGTTTTTTCCGTTTTTTGGCTGCTGACGTCAGTTGTATGGTGGATGACGTCAGCAGTGGGGTCCTATGGTACGGATGTGATGTCAGCATGCTGACATCAGCAAGGTGACGTGGCAGTACGGCGGGGTGATGACGTGGCAGGACACGGTGGCAGGTGATGTGGGCCAGGCGCAGGCAGGAAGGGGTGAGGTGGAGTCGACGTGGCGTGATGACGTGACACTCCTGTTACATGGGGGGAAGGCGGTTTTGGCAGGGCATCGGACTGCCTTTGATACAGAAGCGATTTCTGTCAGGGGCGGCCCGATGCAATGGGAACGCGCCAGCTGTCCCGGTGTACGACGGTAAAATCGTCGGACATCGGGTGCTAACGTGCCCACACACAAGGGCGCCCGATATGGATATCAGCCGTCGGATCTGGGAGAGGCGATCGGACGGTGGATGTGCGGAGAAGGTGCGCGAGGTTTAGTGAAATAGCGCGCACGTTAGTTTTTTAATTTTTCGTGGTGCGGGTGGGTTTAGACTTTAGGAAATGGGTTAATGGGTTTCAGCGTTTGGTTTATTAATTAATCAAAGCGTGATAATTTCCAAAGAAAACGCGCCGGGGGGGGGTTTGCCTTTGGAGAGGGTTTCTTTGTGTTTTGGAATGGGTCCAAACACTAGGGAAGGGGAAATTTATGCAGAGATGGGGGCTCTTACCAAGGTCTAGATGACCTAGTAATTCCCAAGGGATGTTTATGGTTATATTTCAACCAGGGGGAGGGGATATTTACATAGGGGAGCTCTTAATATGGTTTTTAAATAGGGGGAAGGGAAATATATAGGGAGCTAAATAATAATGTCAGTAGTTAATATGAAAGTGACCAGAAAGCGCTAAGTTTCGGAGATCTTAGGCTGTGAAGGGGAGATAGAACTTTGTAGAGAAAGTGTGGAGCCTCCTTGAGTAAAGCAGATCTTCACCAAGGCTAATGACATGGAAAATGATGAAACTAAGAGGTATCAAGCAGATCTTGACCTCTTTAGGGGAGGTTAGTAAGTGATTTTAGGGAAGAGGAAGAAGAGGGAGTTAGTCACGCCTCACTTGAAGTCCTTCAAATGGGAGCTGTCTGTTGACTGTGATGTGTATGAGTGTAACACTTGAAAATGTGGAATTAATCACAAATCAACCTTCTGCAACCTCAAAATTACCTACCCAGCCTACTTACCTAACATTTTTTCTTCTTTTTGGTTTGGGTGCACTTGGACTTGCAGACCCAGCTTTTCAACTTTTTCTTTTTGATGTCTTCCTATTATACATCTACACTTATTTCTTCCAAGGGCCCAGATTAAGCAGTTGGGCTCCTTTGATTCTCTACCTATCTAAGAATCTGCCAAGATTAAGCTGTTTGGACAGATTTTTCATTCTCTATATTCTAAAACAGGAAATTGAAACCTAGGGAGACCAAGATTAGGCTGTTTGGACCTCCCTTTAGCTGGCAATTTGTACAAAAATGAAAAGACTCTTCAAAATTGGAATGCAGCAGATGAACTTTGAGTAGCATTCTCTCATGGCCTCTTTTTGGTGACTGTTGGAAAATATGGAGCAATGCAGCATGAAAAGTATGACATATTTGGCCTGTAAAAATGTCAATCATGAAATATGAGTAACCTGCTGCAACAGGAGGCTAAGAGCCCCCATAACAAGGTAATGATCCTTGAGACAAACACACCTCAATGGACCTTGTTGAATTTATGAAACTCTTGGGCTAAGGTTTCATATCGCCCCACCTCACACTTGGAGGTGTGGATGCATGATCTCCCTCTACCCACTTAGCTCATGACTTCCCTCTACTAGAGGTCTCTACTTGAGTGGATTTTCTACTCTGTCTCCTCTCTGCTTCTCCAATTGTGGCTTCTCCACAACTTGCTGAGGCTACTTCTGAGGCTCCATTTTGAGAGGTAAATTATGCTCCCTCTCAACCACCAAGTCTTTAACCTTTTCCTTCCTCATCAAGGATTTGCATGCATCTTAGACCTCAAGTACATATAGGTTCTTGACTCACACACTGATCTGCTTCACCTGTCCTATGGCGATGTTCCTAAGGAAAACCTTTCCTTTGCTAAATATCATAGTGTAGAAACGATCTTCCAATACCACGATGGAAACAATATTCTTCTTTAGACCTAGAACAAACATCACATCCTTGAGTCTGAGAGGGGAGATAGACTCCCTCTGAAAAATAACTATACAGAGACCAGTCACACTATACCTCCCGTTGTCTCCAAACTCAATTTTATTGCTTGAGGTATTTCTCCTCCAAGTCATTGAAGACATCTCTATTTCTTGTCATATGGAATGGTGCACTACTATCGAGATACCACATGGTTCCCATTACTGTGATTTCCATGCATGCAATGAGAGTAAAATCAATCTCGAATTATGAAGCTAGAGCTTCACCTGCTGCTGCTACTACGGGCTCCTTCTTGCTTGCCTTATTATGTGGACATTTAGTGGCATAATGTACAAATTCATGATAGTGAAAACACTTGATGTTGGACAAGTCTTACTTCTTTCTCTCCTCGCATTGGGACTGCTTTCCCTTGGCTTTCTTTCCTTTGCTGACTAATTCAAAGTCCTCTACCACTTCTTTGGATGAGGTCCCATTTATGGTGTTTTGTCGAATCTCTTCTTGCACCAAGTTATCCATAAATATTCCCACTTTGGTAGCTTCTCCCCCAATTTACCAAATCCTGGTGGTTGTGCCAGCTCTTGGGAAGGCCTAGAAGTTCTAGGATGACTAGATCATCTATAGGAACTGTAACACCAACATTTCCAAGCTCATCTTGACATTGGATGAACTTTGTCAAGTACTTTAGTATTGTGTCATCCTTCTCCATCTTGATTTTCCTGAGCTTGTCCTTCAGTGCCAACTTCCTGTGGTCACTGCTATTCTGAAACATGTATGTCAAGTATTTCCACATTGCATATGGAGTTTCCTTACCATGGAGATCCGAGACAGAGATCCGAGATAATATGATCTTGTACTCCTTCTAGGATAATCCTTCCCGCCTTTGCAACACATTTTCTCCACTCTTCCAGGTCTTGAGTGTTATGAAACCAGCTCACAAAAAGATAGAAAAGATAGATCAATGACTTCAAAATCAGCCTCTTCAAGGGGGAAACCTCCTTCAAATTACACAAATGAACAATTCTTGGATGATACAAATGACAAGACCTCCTTTCTATATATAGGAGTCTAAGGGGTCCCAATACAATCATGTCTACATAACAATAATATTGTAGGGGCACAATAATAACAATAATGGGCTTCTATGGGGCACAATAATAACAACATGGGGACTATATGGGCATATTAATACAATAAGGGGGTTGCACTAATAAAAATAAGGGGTTACACTAGTAGTATAGGGACCTAACATGTCCCTTTCATTCAAAAAGTGTTATCCTCAACATTTGAGTAGTTCTGGATGCTTCTGTATAAAATTCTCATCCTCCCATGTGGAATATTTAACGGGTAAGTTCTTCCACTTGATGAGATACTATAAAATTGATCTATTTTGTAGCTATCGATTTCTTGTTTCTGTGACTGCTTTAGGTTCTAATATGATTTTTCCTTCCTCGTTAAGTTCTGGCAATATTGTTTGAACTGGGATCTTCTGCAACTTTTGAATGAGTGGCCACACTTCTTCGTCATTCTTTCATTCATCCGTTGCTTTGTTTATCCAATCTGGTTGGATAATAGAAATGGCACAAAATAATGCTTCCACATCCTCATCCTTTCTTGAGAGTGCATTTGCAACAACATTTTGCTTCCCTTTTTTGTAGATGATTTCAAAGTCATAAACCAAAATCTTTGTTACCCACTTTTGCTGTTCTTCTAAAGATAATATGTTTTTTCAAAAGTATTTAAGACTATCATGATATGTTTTTACCTTGAAGTGTCTTCGCATTAGGTAAGGTCGTCATTTCTTAAGTGCATGTAGTATTGCCAACATTTCATTCTCGTAAATAGATTTGTGTAAATACTTTCCTTTGATTGGACGGCATTCAAAAGCAATGGGTCTTTCTTCTTGCATTAAAACAACACCAATTTGATTTCCTAAGACATCACATTCCACAATAAAGGTTTTTGTGAAGTCTAGTGTAGCTAAGACCGGTGCTTGGCACATTGCTTCTTTAAGATGTTCAAAGGCATTCGTTGATTCTGGAGTCCAAGAAAATGCATCTTTCTTTACCAATGTTGTTAGAGGTGCTGCTAGTATCCCATAATTCTTAACACACTTGCGATAATACCCTGTCAACCCGAGAAATCCTCACAGATGCTTTATGGATGTAGGAATTTTCCATTCCTTAGTGGCTTTAATTTTTCTAGGGTCTACCTTAACACCTTCATGAGAGATCATATGACCCAAATATTCCACCTCTTGTACTCCAAAGAAACATTTGGAGATTTTTGTATATAACTATTTCTCCTCCAATAGTTTGAGCACCCTATCAACATTTTGAACATGATCCTTCCAATACTTGTTGTAGATTAGTATATCATAAAAAAATACTAACACAAATTTTCTCAGGAAGGGTTTGAAAATGGAATTCATCAAAACTTGAAATGTAGAAGGTGCATTGGTAAAGCCAAAAGGCATAAAAAAATTCATAATGACCCTTATGAGTTCTACGTGTTGTTTTTGGAATGTCTTCAGTCTTCATTCTAATTTGATGATATCCTAAATGAAGATCGAACTTGGTGAAGTAATTTTCTCCATGTAATTCATCCAATAATTCATCACTGACAGGAATGGGAAATTTATCTTTAATAGTAAGCTTGTTGAGCTCCCTATAATCCAGACACATGCGCCATGATCTATTCTTCTTGTGTACCAATACCACTGGAGTAGAGAAAAAACTTTGACTAGGTTGAATTATACTAACCTCTAGCATTTCTACAACCATACGTTCAATTTCACTCTTTTGGGCATATGGAGATCTATAGGGCCTGATGTTTGGGGAAACACTTCCTAGAATCAAATGAATAGCATGATCATGATCATGAATAGGTGGGAGGCCTTTGGGAGTCTCATATACTTTGGAATGATTGTCCAAAAGTTTTTGGAGATCTAGAGAAATAGATGATTTCAATGTGGGAACCTCTAGTGAACATAATTGTGCAACTATGCCTCCGTTTTTCTTTCTTTAGAAGATTTGTCATGCTATTAGAGCTAATTATCTTTCTCGGTTTCCCTGCGATACCCTTAATTCAACTTCCTTTCCTTCCCAAAAAAATTTCAAGAAAATTTCTTGAAAATTAAAAGCTATTGTACCCAAAGATTGTAGCAATTGGACTCCTAGCACAACATCAACACCACCCATTGGAATGGAAAGCATTGGACTATTCAAGACATATTCTCCCATGGATAGCTTGATATTATGGCACTTTCCAAAGCAATTTATGGCTCTTCCATTTGAAACCATTACTTGACACTCTAGTGCTGGATATAGGAAGCAATTCAATGCCTTGGCTATATTACAATGAATAAAATTATGAGTACTACTTGAATCAATCAAGACTATTACATTTTTCTTCTTGATACTCCCTTCTATCTTGAGAGTTTGAGGAGTGGTAATTCCTGTCAATGTATTACAATATATGGTCAGATTCATTTCTTCTTTCTCTGGGATTGGTTCCTAGTGTATATCCTCTTCTTTTGATGTTTCTTGTTCCTTTTCTTGCTACGCTTCCCCATCTATGTAAATTAATTTCTTCCCAGCACACTTGTGACCTTTAGTGTATTTTCTATCACAATTGTAACAAAGCCCTTTTTCTCTTTTTTCTTCCAATTGTTGTGGTGTCAACTTTGTAGGTGGTGAAAGGCTAGGAGCAGCAACACTTCCATCTTTATAGTTATGAGTGGTAGGTTTCCTTGTTGCCATAATTTTGCTTTCAATTTTTCTTGCCAACCTATATGCCTTTTCGAATGAATTGGGTTCCCAAAGGCAAACCTCATGTTGGATGTTATCATTTAAAGTCCCTATGAAGACTTCAATCCTATTCTTCTCTGGAACATCATTTACCCTTATATTCATTTTTTGGAAGTCCTGAATGTGCTCTACCATTGAACCCTTTTGTTTGAGATTTATCAATTGGATAAAGAAGGTGTTTCTCTTTGTATCCTCACAATGTGCTATAATTTCCTCCATGAAAATTGACTAGGTGACAAGTGTTTTATGAGAACAAATCCCTATATACCTTAAAACTTGATTCAGGTCTAAATATAAAGATGAAATACATACATTTTGTGGTGGTTTCACATCATGTAGATCAAAATATTGCTCCATCTGTAGTATCCAAGTTACCGGATCCTTGCCATCAAACTTTATTATATCTATATTTGGAATATGGTGGGTCTTCAATGAAACGCTAGAGTCTATGAATTCATGATTAACATTTCTTTTGTTCTCATCATGAGTTTCCTCTACTACCTTTTCGGCATTAGGAAGCCTTTCTTGTAGTGACTTTGTCCCACCTTCCTTCAAAACTTCCATGTATTTATTCAAATATTCCATGTTGCCATTCAATTTTTATTCTATACCATTTATCTTATTGATCATATCTTCGATCACATTATTCAAATCATCCCTCCAATTTTGCTTACTAGGTGTTTCTATTTTCTTGATTCGAGTCATTCTTTTTCTTGCTTTTAGGAGGTCAATCTTGAATCTATCGTATCTATAAAATTTCGGATCTCCAAGGTATGAAATTGCGACCTGTGGTAGCCCTTCACATCCTCTTTCCAACAACAACACTATGTTTGAAATTGGATTCTCCAAGAAAAAAGTTATGCCCAATCACCCAAGATGACCTGATTATATACCTTTTTTATTTTATTTTATCTTCAGTAGAGCAAACTTGTATGAAGTTCCACGTGTCAATGTTTTTACCTTCAGATCTAAAAAGGATACATAGAAAACTATAGTTCATCCTCTTCCTGTAACTTCTTACGAAATTTAAATCTGATGCTCAGAGAGAAAGTTATGACGATTTTCCCATGGTCACCTATTTGGGATGTAATTCGGGAGCCTGCAAAAACCCTAACTTACTTGGATCATATCTTCGAAAATATAGCGAGACAAGATCTGAAATTAGGACCTGAGATTTATCACAATTTTAGATCAAGTGGGTTTTAATTTTAGCTTCTGAAACGTCGTACAAAAATTTTTATTGCAAAAATTCCAGATGACTTGTTTGGAGCAGCAAAACCCTAGAATCCAAAGCTTTGATACCAAATGTTATGAAACGAGCTCACAAAAAGATAGAAAAGATAGATCAATGACTTCAAAATCAGCGTCTTCAAGGGGGAAACCTCATTTACATTACACAAATGAAAAATTCTTGGATGATACAAATGACAAGACCTCCTTTCTATATATAGGAGTCTAAGGGGTCCCAATACAATTAGAGCCTACATAACAATAATATTGTAGGGGCACAAAAATAACAATAGTGGGCTTCTATGGGGCACAATGATAACAACATGGGGAATATATGGGCACAATAATACAATAATGGGGTTTCACTAATAACAATAAGGGGTTATACTAGTAGTAGAGGGACCTAACATTGAGCATCAGTTGGCTTAGAAATATCAGTGTCTATGAATTCCTTAGCCCATTGTCCTCCAACACTGCCTCCATCCTATCTTTCCAAGTAATATAGTTCAAATATTCTCAAGGGAATATTCGAGTCTCAATCTGTATAAAGACATCCTAGTGACTCTGAATAATGATACTACAAATTCAATTTCACTTGCAAAAGACAAACTTGTATTCTCCTCTTCTAGAGTGATTTGTGCTCTGATACCATGTAGAAATTCCTTGTAGATTCAAACTGCTAATTGTATTTTACTAAAACAATAGACTTGAATATACTCTATTAATTAGTGGAAACAATTGATTGATTGCCAAATCACGAAGCATACAAGAGAAATAATTCAATAAATACATAAAAAAATGATTTCTTGGGGAAATCCACAACTAAAAAACCTTACTATTTGTATATTGCATTAGCAAGAAAATATGAGAAGATTACAATGCTTTGCTCAAGCCCGAACAACTTTTGCACTATCTTTATCTGTTTCATTGCTTCCTGGACAAGCTTTGGCCAATACTTAAACAATTTTTTGCTTGCTCTAGTCCCTACTTCCCTACACTATTTCCTTGAGAATTATCCCCTATTAATTATGGAAATTCCTTAATTGGAATTATGCAATCCATCATAGGCCTTCCTCTGACTGCATGCACCACATGTACAATTTGTATGATTATACAACTGATAGTACACTTCCCTTGAACTCCAATCTCAACTGGGTAAATCTCATATATGACATGCATGAGTTATTTGTGACTGAATCATCAGTTAATTGGTTGAACACATGAAGCAACACCCCACTGTCTGACCTCCAACTAGTTCCTCCATAAGTTGGAACTAGTTTAACTAACTTTAACTCAGTTAAACTAAATTAATTAATTACAACTCAAAATAAACTCAACCAGAGCTCCTGTAATGTAGGATACGCTCTACATGACTCAAGTTAGACCCTCAAATTGAATTAACTGAACCAACCAAGTCAAATTAACTTAGTTAATTCGTACACATTGTCTTGTGATGTGGAATTACAATTTTTCTCCTAATTTAATTCAAGGGAAAAATTAATTTAGGAATTTCTTGCTGCATTTTCAACAAGCACAGTTAAGACATCACAAGCTTGACATAAAGGAATATAAGGTTGTGAAATTTATTACTTTAAGAAGAAAACCTGATGCAAGTTAACAAAATTGTTCTTATGGTCAAAGGGAGGCTCCAAAATCAAAGCATGGTCAAAATTTTGGAGGGGGGTTGTAGCAGCTACAATAGGTTTATAATAATGGGTTTAATATTACAATTCATAGTATTAGGTTTATAATAGAGTGTTTAATATATAAGGTTTAATATAATATGGTTTAATATTAAGACTTATATTATTAGAGTTTAATATATAGGGTTTATAAGATTAGGTTTCATATTAGGGTTTATAATATAACATGTTTAACATATAAGAATTATAATATTAGGGCTCAAGGTTTCATAGATAGAGTTTATGATGTAAGGTTTATTTCCAGTTTATAATATTGGGTTTAATATTATGGTTTATAATTGTGGGTTTAATATTATAGTTTTTAATATTAGGTTAATAATATAGGGTATTTAATATATCAGATTTAATGCATAGAGTTTATTAGTTTGGGTTTATAATATTTGGTTTATAATATTAGGGTTATAATACAGGGTGTTCAATATATATGGTTTATAATGTTAGGGTTTGTAATATAATGTTTAATATATGATTTATAATATAGGGTTTAATCTTCTGATTTATATATAAGGTTTATAATATTGAGTTTAAGACTTTAGGTTTAATCTAAACCCTATTATATTTATATTTATATATTATATATATATTATTATATATTTATATATATATATATAATATATATATATATTATATATATTTTTTTTTTTTTTTTTTTTTTTTTTTTTTCGCAAAGAAAATCGTAATTTCCATTATATTTGAAACTACATATTGTAGATGCTTGAAGAAGCACATGCTTTAAGTTATGGCGAACACCTTCAGATGTTCATGTACAAAAAACCCCGTAGGGTTTACTGTTAGTATGTGCATAATTACATGTCAAAAATAAATATATACATAATACTGTTACGTGAAAAAAGTACTGGTTGTAGCTCAAAAAGTCATGAAATTAGGCCTTGTCAAGCCCTTATATTATTTGGTTGATGTATGGACGATGGTAGTATTGATAGCAGTAGTCCCCTCTGTTCCTGGATCATCCATAGAACATGAGGTTGGATTGCGACCTCCTTGGATAATTGGTCGGAAATATGGTTGTGCTCCATGTAGATGTGATGACAAACGATGAAGTCAAATTGGGATCTTAAATGCAGTGCATCATCCAATATATTCTTGAGTGTGTGTGCATGATAGATAGATATATTGTTGAACTAATTAATAATGATCTTGGAATCACCAAATATTTGAAGGTGCCTACACTCTTTTTCTAAAGCAAAGTGCAAAAGATGTCTGAGTGTGATCAATTATGCAAAGTGTGTAGTGGCTACAACCACCCTCCAAATTTTTTCCTTAGCCTCATTTTGGAGCCTCCCTTCCAACCTTCCCAGCAGCTAGCCTTGATTCATCAAGTTTGCAAGCTTCAGTGTCTTTCTTACACAAAGACAACCTGTCGGTCATAGCTTGATCCATTTCCCTCACAGGTTGTTCACTCGAACTTGGTCCAGCTGTAGGTTGAGCATATTCCCCTTGAAAATTGCGCATTTCTAGAGGGCAACCAACCTTCCCTCCAGAAATTTCACAATCCTCTCTGGAAGCCTGCTGGGCTCCAGGATTGCGGAATATTACCTGCCAGCACTCCCAGCAGGATTTGCATAAATTTCCCCAGCAAGGCTGCTTAGCCCATAATTTGCGCAAATATGGGTAACAGTCAGTTGCTCTGCCAAGAAATTGTGCAAATATTCTAGGCAGTCAGCCCAACTCCCGACCACAAATGCGCATTTTTCTCCAGCAGTCGAGGAGTCTATTGCATGTGCAACTGAGTTGACCGATTCCCTCCGGGACCAAGCAAAACTAACTTGCATGCATGGGCTACTTTTCCCAAGGCATCATGCAAAGACATCCCTCGTTTCAGGGATCTATGTTTAGTAGTTGGAGGTTACATGCAAGGATCATTTCAGAAACCTCCCACCAAGTGTTACTTTCCCTAGATTTGTGGCATGTGCATCACAACCTCGATGTTATCAAAACTCATCAAACGGACACTGTGGAGCTCATTCCTCACATCAATCTTACAACTCTAACATCCCACATCACATCTAGGAGCAGTTGGCACATTCAGCTCAATTGTTTTGGGGTAAGCCCGTTTCCCATGCCTTGTGTTACATTTCTGTTGCTTTTTGTGTTTTCACTTATATGAGTACTGTTTGCTTAATTTATTTGAATGTTTGTTGTCGTTTACATGTATACTAGATTGTCCTAACTTTGTTTTAGTTTTCGTTGCTATCTCATTGTTGTCGCATGCATGAAACTATTTTGCACGAATGTTCACCCAACCGACGAACTGCCTCACCCACATGCATGTTGGTCTGTTTGTTGAAAATTTCATTCATGTTTTGCATGCACTGTCAATCACTTCTGTTATCACTTAGTGTCGCCATGCAGTGATTGTATTATTTTCTTTCAGTTGCCTGTGGACGAGTCAGGCTAAACTTGGCCCAAGATCTGCCATCACCAAGGCTGCATTGTGAAATCCGGGAAAGGAAGGCTCACCTTCCTCTCCAGATTTGTGCATTTCTACCCAGCACTGGCCTCTAGGACTATTTTGCACATTTCTAGAGGACAATAGCTGCTTGGCCCAAGAAATTGTGCAAATATGTCGCTGAGCCAACAATTCTTCCTAGCTGGAATTTCACTTTGCACAATCATAACAGCGAACAGCCAGATTGGACTATGCATTGCGTAGTACCAGTAGTCAGTCAATCTCCTAGCATCCCAGACTGTGCCTTGTGCAGTATTGGTAGTCGGTCTCCCGACCTCCTGGCCGAAATTGTGCAACCTTCATAATCAGTCACACACGTATGTTGCAAGTCAGTTCTTGAGCTCATTTTGGTTTTCGACTAAGATATTACTTGCCATGAGTGTCGCCACATCCCTAGGTATTGTGGGTGCTCATCTGCCTCTCAGCAGTGCAGGTATAATGGTTTCAAAGAGAGCAGAGTCGAAGACACTGTTTAGGGCACACCTGGAGATGCAGTCGATCAAGTGTTTATGAGCTTGCCTACTCATGAAGACATCAAGTTGTTCATAGACAAGGACATCAAGATATGATAGCAGCAGCATCATAACAAGCAACATCATGAACAACAACTGAAGGTAGCATACCGAATGTAGGGAATGTAAGAGGAAGTTTGTTGATAACATAGAGGTGGGACAAAGTTGCAAGATCAAGCAGATCCATTGATAATCAAAGCAACTTTAGAGACTCAGGCTATGAGGTAACGTTGCAACATGAAGGTCGTACGAAGACAGAGAATGGAACAAAGAAGGATTTGCATGTGTTGAAGCATAAACTCAAGGAAGAACATGAAGTTGCACAGACAGATGAATGAGTTGTAACAGGATCAGGAACATCATTAGGTGCAACGTGTACTCACGGATGAAACTACGTCCGTACAAGTTAAGGATCCATCCCAGCAGCTAACACAGAGTAAACATGGTGAGAAGTGGTGTTGATCGCATGCAAAGGAGTCAACAACATGCATGTCATTGTGCGCACGCATGCAACCCATCCCATTCAACACACTCACCAAGGCGAAGACAAGAAGTAAGTCGAACTAGAGCCAAACATGTACTTCGGCAAGTTGATGCACATGACCACCAGTACACACTTGAAGATCAGCACGGACACTATGCATCAGTGTGATTTCGGTTCAATCGCACCCAAGAAGACCATAAGCATGTTAGCAGACAAGTTGGATGAAGGGATTGAACTAATGCAACGGTTGCAACAAAGGCAAGAGTTCGCTTCAGCAAGATGTCACCATGAGGTGCATGCACACTGTCATGGACGACCAAGCTTGGCATTAGCTCACCACCTTCACCATCACAAGCATGTCAAAGAGTTGGTCTCATCACAACAGATCAAGTATCAATGATGTATTGCATGTCTTGCTCAAGCCATGTTGTATCACATGAGTACATGTGCATTGTAATGTTGAGTCATGTCAAGTGTAAGTCAAGTGTCAATAGTTGGATGTAACAGTCATAGAGTAGGTGAAGAGTCATGAGGGTAGTTGAATGGTCACAAAGGGGAATGTCAAGGGTCACCCCACCCTTTGCTATAAATAGTCCCTCATAACTCATTGTAAAGGCTTTTGATAAGCCAAGCTTATGATAAGACTATCTTGGAAAGAGCTTAGACAGTATTGTAACGCGCCTTGGCTTCTCCATTGCACGGAGCTAGTTCATCTCTTTGGAGGAGCAGGAAGATGTGGCTGTAACGTTCCACTAATGGGGCTAGCAGGTTTACATGGATGTATTGTATGATTGGAACTTACACTTCTTTATATAATAAGAGCCAACACATTTTCATGCATATGTTGTTATTGTAGTTTGTTTGTTCCGATTGCCTTATTGATATATGTTGTTTAACTTACGTATTTGTGTATGAATTGATTTGTATGCAATTATATGAATCTTTTTGCAAATGTGTTGTATATGTTGTTAATGTTGTCCTATTCATGTCGACTGTGTTAGATACCTATACCAATAGGTTTCATATTTCATGATGGGAAAATTCAAATGCCAAATATGCTCTGCTTTGCTGATACAAAGATCCCATATTTCAAAGGAAAGGCAAGGTGTGTACATGCCTTCATGTTTATTAAATTTTGATGGATGGTCCAACAGTCTAATCTGGATCATGCCATGTTTCAATTTTCTGCTGTAGAATAGAGAAAGAAGTCTGTCCAAACTGTTTAATCTTGGCAGATCAATAGTTAGGCAGAGAAGCTAAGGTTCCCAACTGTTTAATCTGGGGCCTTGGAAGAAATAAGGGTAGTGCTAGATAGGAAATCAAAGAAAAAAGCTAATGGAAAAGAAAAGGCACATAAGGGTCTGCAAGTCCAAATGCACCCTCCAAGAAGAAACAAAAAATGCTAGGAAAATTAGATGGGTAGGTAGATGGGGTTGCATAAATGGTGTTCCTTCCAAACTGAATCATGCTGGTCAATACAAGGAAAGCAACACAATGGAGCATGTCTAACTTCCCTTTTTTCCTGATTTATCACTCATTACTAACATCCCTTCACCAGTTGTGGTTATGTAAGAATTCAAGGTTTAATGTTGGTCCTTGTTGCCTTTAAGAGCCACATTTCTTGTACAAAATTTCTTTTCATTTTGATCTACTCCCTAAGCTAAGTTGTTTTCAAATAAACTTAGTGATATCACTCTTTATTCACCCTCTCCCTTCACATTAACCCTTAACTTCTATATTATCTAGCTCCCTCTGTCACCCTTTCCCTACTATTATAACACCATGGTGTATAAACCCTAAGCATTCTATAAATATCCACTCCTTGGCATTATAGCCATATGATTCATTACCAGGGAATCAAATTGACATCTGGTCAGTTTGAGAACCCAAGCCTAACCCCTTTTCCACCTTCAGAAACTCATCTACCTAGCCAACCCTTCATTTTGCCTAAAAAACCTTGGTAAAACCCTTTTGCACCCTTTAACCCACTCGTAAGGCAAAAATACCTTGAAAACCCACTTTTCCGCTTTATCCTAA
>APFE030850342.1:0-16432 GCA_000404065.3 Pinus taeda
AAATCAATTATGCTAAATCAATATATATTTTTATTAACTTTGAACTCCATTTTTTATCCTTTCCAATATGAAAACTTTGTATCCTCTATGTACCCCGCACACAAAAACGATAAATTACAACTTGTAGATTTAAAATGGTATATATACATTATATATTATATATTTTCGAATACTCAAAAAAATAAAAAACAAATAATCTAAAATAAAGCTTAGAAGCTAGACTAGTTGAGTTGAAAGCCCACATAAAACTACATAGAAGATGATTGGCTATTGTTCCGAAGCAAACCCCCACTTTGTCAATTTGCATCCACAACATTACTCGAGGGTTACCAACACCCGAGATTAGATTTACCTTCGACTTCATTGATTGAATTCGAATTTCGATTTCTCAAGATGAAACTCAGTAATAAAGCAGAGATTATGATATTTGCGAAGATTGGATATCGTGGTGAATTTTATATTTTTTCTTATTATTTTTTTATAAATGAGAGAAGTGAACATTCAGAATGAGAATCATTTTTGTTTTTATTGAGTTAGTTTGAATGCTATTTATGAATTTAAATTTTTTAAAATTAATTTTTATTATCAGGTTTATTTTGATGAGTTTATTATTTAGAAATTTTAATACTTTTATTTAGTTGTTTTTAGTTAGATTTTTTGGAATTTTCCCAGTAAGTTTTTCTGTTTATTTAGTTAAAATCCAAAAAGAATTTATTGAAATCGCAAGTTTGATAGATAACCCCTACACAAATCAAAGTTCTCTAGAGATTTTTCAGGGGTCAAAAAACGAGTTTAAATAACACAAATCAAAATTTCACCTTAAATTTTTTAGCTGAATTCTCGCACTAGAAAGTCCAAAAAGTCACACTGAAGACCACTCCTATTTTTATTACTTGTGGCATGACTTAATGAATTTTTTTTCAAATAGCATTAAATAAATTAGCTTTTGTTTTTTCCAATGGTAGCACAGTTGTCTTCATTTTGTTGTCCTCATTCCACTCGTACACCTTTTACATTTGTGTGAGATTTCAGTGGTATTGCCTTGTATATGTATACTAGCATAGATCCATGTTAAGTATAGACTTAACATGAGCCTGAAGGGAGGAAATAAATGTTTAAACTATCAAAACTTATTTTTTTCATCATATATACATAATTGTTTTAAATGATATATAATATAAACTTTTTTGTGAGCTAATGAAGGATCTTTGATTTTCTATTCATCCAGCTTGAAAAATATACAAGCATTTGGTGACCTAAACCCACCCAGAAGGGAAATCGGGTCTGTTGGCCACCTTAAGTCATTATACACTGACCAATAACAAAAAAGGCTAAGACTGTAAATCCATGCCAAATACACTTCGCTAAAGAAATTGCTAATCTATTTTGCTATCGACATAATCCACTTAAAACATAACAGAAAGGAGAACTAGTTCTCATAGTACTAACAAAGAAAACCATTTGCATAAACTGTAAGGTTTAGTCTACCATGGTCTCGGGCTTAATGTCATCCTCTCGGGGCGCTGTAGTCATCTTTTGCAATTGTTGTTGTATTTCCTCCAGCTTACTATCCTGCATCATCAAGGTTACCTGTAGATTTTTCATCTCCCTCCTTAGATTTGGAATTCCTTGAGCTTTTTCCATCTCCATTGCTACTTGTTCCATAGCCTTGGCCAATAACCTCTTCACTACCCAGTAAACATGAAGGGCCTGTTTGTATAATGACAGGCGACCCCTTGTATTACCTGGGTCAGGGAGTAGGTTGCCCCAATCCTCCATCTCAGGTTTTGAATCATCCTGCATTGCGTTTTTTTCCAATTCCTAGATAAGTCTACGAATATCTGCATCGGTTTCTTCATGATATGCCTTCTTGGGCTCCTGCACCCAATGCTTCATTGTTTTTCGACCCCTTCTCTGTCGTGCTGGCGAGGCTGCTTTGGAATCTTAACTGTCTGTTTGACGCGTTCCCCTTCTGCCCCTTCGCCCTCTTCCTCTGCTTGACCGAGGTGGTCTACTCCTGCTATTAGCCTTGCTCCCCTGTTCAATCTCAAAAGATGTATTCCTTATGAATTCTTCTCTGTCAGTCTCCTTGCCTTTCCTATCCCAGTCTATTCCTTCATCCTGCTGCTCTTTTTCAAGCATTTTAGCCAGCCATTCTCTTCCTTTCTTGAAATAAAATTGGTTTTCTTGCTCCTGGGGTCATCCCTCCTCCCGGTCCCTCTGATTTTCTTTCTCCCTCTAGCCCTGTTCAGTATCAACCCATGATCCTTGCATGGTTTTATCCTGCCGCGACTACCTACCCGTCTTGTTCATGTCAACTTCAACCGTTCTCATTTTCTCTTCCTTTGCCATCTGTCCCTTTCTGAAGTGAATAGCCTGGATTACCTGCCAACTACTTGTTTCCTACGTCGCCCTCCTTCCCTTCGTATCGCCTTCAGCACTGTCCTTACCTGCTTTTATCATTTTTTTGCCACCTACCCGCCGTCCCATCACTTGCTCGCCGTCGATCCTTACTCCTTCCTCCTTCATGATTTTTCTGTCTCCTCGCCTCGGGTTTCTAACATACCTGTAGGCCACCTTAACGTCCTGTGGGATGATTAAATTGCGTGGTGAGCTGAAATGCCATCTTTCCTCCTCCATCATGATACAACACATCACCTTTTTGTCCACCCCGATCGGGGGATATATAATATAAACTTCATTTGTATTAAAATACTTATTTTTTTCATGATATATACATATTTCTTTTTAAATGGTATATAATATAAATGTAATTTACATTAAAATATATTACATTGTATGTACATGGAGACATTTTATCATGCAAATTAAAATGGTTTTTTATTATTAAAATATTTTATTGATAACCTACCTCGAATATTTTTTTATATACAACATTAACATGTTTTATTTTAACAATTTTTTTTCTATATATAGATATATATGAGGTTGATATCGACATAAATTAGTTAACATAGATCTTCAATTAGTTTATTTAAATATCTTGTTGAAATATTTTTGAAAAGTATAAAATTTAAACATTTTACTCATAGTTTTTTTACTTCTATTCATTTTTTTATTATAGTCGACATTATTTTTTTGTTTAGAGCATAATTTTTATTTTTTTATTTTTAATTGAAAGGAAACAACTAGATGGGCATACTTACACATCCCCCTCATATTGGGCTATAGAATGAGCCTATCTGCTCAATGATAGCGAACACATTCCTAGATTTTCTGAATCAGTGTAGATCTGTAATTTGTTCAATCATTTCATAATATCATGTTCATTTATTGTCCAACCTTGGTCCTCGTATAACAAGGAGAAATTCCATAGATTATCTCATCCTCCAAGTCTTCATAATCTATTCAATATTCTCATAATATTCTACAAAAATAAATAATATTAGGCACATAATATGGAATTATCTCTAAACCTTCCTAATGAACATATTAAAGCTAAAACATGTCATCTAATGCAAAAAATGGAGGTTTAATGTGTTGAAGGATGGTCATATGGGCCTCAATTTATGTCTAATTTGGAGGCCCATCATACCCTCATACTGAAAGTGTTGCTCATTGTCTTAGCAACTTAGTGACCTAATTGTGCCTCATTTATGGCCCTGTTAGCCCCCTTAACTTCCCAAGCCACCTCAAAAGGAATGCTGGCACATCTTCTCTTGCTCCATGCTCTTCCTCTTCTTCCCTAGATTCTTCTTCTGCTTCTTCTTCTTAGTTGTGGGCAAGGAAATTCTCTGTTTCTAAAAATAATTGCAATTCCCTTTCTTATCAGGCTCAATTCAAAGGAAACATCCACATTTTATTTTTATTTGTAAACTTTTATAATAAGTTTCTCTTGAGTTGTATTACTGAAAAAAGAAAAGAAAAGAAAAGAAAAAAGTTTCTCTTAGGTTGTCTTAAATTTTGCAAGTTTATTGTTCACATATGGCAAGGAGAAATACGTATTTACCCTTTCTTTGGATGTTTTCCTTTGAATCCTAGGCTTCGGGGGTAAAATTTCTCAAAATCAGGGTCTTTTGCTCACTAGACTTTCCTGTAGCACAGTGTCTTCTCCTATAGAAATTTCCCCCCTTCTTGTAGCAGCTTCATTTTCTGGTAATAGGCTTATTTGATGCCCCTATTTTTCTATGTTTTGAGATCTTGAGGGCTCTTTAGGGCTATTTTCTTTTTCTTTCTGTTCTCCTCCTCCTTTTTCCTCTATCTTTTCTCCTTGCTTTCCCTCTTCCAATTCCTCTTCTTTCCTACCTCCAACACTAGATTTTGGTGTCTCTTCTTGTTGTGTTGTGGTGAGGGATTGTGTTTCAATCAATGCCTCTATGTCTAACTCTACAAAGTCAATCCACAACATAGGGTTCTTGAGTTGGCTTAATGCATTCAGTGAAAATGAGGCCATGATGGGAAATGTGTTGGTGCCACTTTTCCTTGCTCTCTGGCTCATTTTAATGATGGAATGAACGAGGAAATGTGGAACACTGAGCCTACTTGGAATTGGTATCTCTGTCTGGAACCTTAGCTCATAGAGCAACCTAAATTTATGGGAATTCACAAGACTCAACCTATCCTCACAAGATATGTACCTCTATTTGATTTAAAGCTCCTCCCGTGACTTCTACTACTACTTCCTTAAATTATTTGAAGGGAATTCCAAGATTTTATTTGAGCAATCTAGGGTGCAGAGGGTGGTTGATGTTTTCTCTTAGAGAGGGAGATGAATGGTACCCGCTACCTTAGTGAAAAACTTCCTCTGCTTTTTCCTTTCCTTTCTTATGTGAGAAAATAAAATTTTCAAAGGAATTTACTTTCACTGGGGTTTGCTACATGATGTCAGTGGAAAGCAGAATTCTATATGCAATTGTATGGAAAGTGACGAGGGAGGAGGCACCTTATCCTTTTTAGGATGACACCTTTATGTTCATGGGGGTTTTGAGGAAACTTCCTGGAGGTTTGGGCTCCTTTTCTCCTCTTAATTCAGCAATGTAGCATCTATTTCGTGTTATCATAGCAATTCAGGTACTCCTCTAGTAGTGATATCCAGTCCCGTAGAACATCCTATAAAACCTGTGAACTTAGTCTGTATCACTTTTGTATAACCCTAGGCATCCCCTCGTAGCATCTATCTTGACCTTCAATGAATTAGTGGGCCTCTCTTACCATTTTGGGAATGACGTCATGGTACAAATGAAGTTATGGTTCACCCCTTACTCCTTCATTGTGTTGGATGAGTTGTACCCCACCTACCGCCTTCGTAACTTCTCAAACCTGTTGGCCCACTCCTCGTAATTATCATCCTAATTTTCTTGTTGTTCCCCACATTGCATGAGTACTTGAGTAAACTATGGTCTTACTAATCGATGTTGGCCAAGTTTACTGGCCACTTTTAGCCTGTAAACCATTCTCTCGTGTGCATTGAAAACAATTTTTTTAACCATAATATGCTCAATAGGAGAGGTGAAGAACAATACATAGTTGTGCCTACCTGATGTCGATTTATTGTATATGAATGCACGCTTTTGTTGGGCTTATGATCGATACAATTTCCTCTTGAGGTGCCATATTTCATTTTCTTTCTTGTGGACAATTCCTCATCAAAGATAACAATGTGATGATGTATTTGACTCATAAAATCTCTCTTTCATGTAGGTGTTTTCCAATGTTTGATCTACTATTGCCGAAGTGAATTGGTTACCTTGTATTTGTTCCTTAGGGATGGTGTGACTTCTCTAAGCCTCAGGGATGACCTCTTGATGCTTCAGGATGGAAAAATATTCATTCTCGAGCTGCAACAATCCTTTTTCTATGATATTGATGGATATGTGCAGGCTTCTACAAGATTGGTATCCTTCTTGTAGAAGTCACACAGTCCCTCCCCAAAACCTCATTAAAACATTATGTTGCTTCATAAAATTTATTCAATGACTTGGATGAATCATGGTGAGTGTAGGGAGAGGAAAAAAATCTCTGATGGTGGTGATAACTTATTAAGAAGGGGTGGAGGAAAGTCTCTTTTATTTGTTTTTTTTCTCGTTTTTTCATGAATAGAGCTGGAATCTTGAGAAGAAGTTTGTTAAATGGAATGGATGAGAGAGGAAAGAGTTTTTATGAACCTCTCCTAACATTTCCCAATGAAAACATGATTTTTGACCCTTTTTCTAAGCAAATCTTAACCCTATAGCAAATATGGACAATGTTGTAGCAATTTTGGACCACTCCTATAGCATAATCGTTTTATCCATATCTCTTAAATGGTAGATTGGATTGACCTAAAATATTTTGAGCATGTTTCCATCATCATTGTGCACTACCCCACAAAATCCCTTGGCCAATGGATGCATGAATCTTGAGAAAAATAAAAAATGGTTGTAGGTGATCGAGGCCAATTTCTAAAAATGTGTGCATGTCAAGAATTTGTTAAAAATTATTTACAATGTTACTATAATCCATATACATCTCCCCATGAAACAAATCATCCAATCTTTTAACGATTTTTGTGATATGGTAAAAACAATTGTTTCCCTATGTATTTTGACAGTCCTGTAGCAAAACATAACCTTCTTGTAGCACTTTAGGGCATTGAGGAAAATGAAATGGGAAAGGCTTGGGAATGATCGGTCGATGTTGGAAATGGATGAAAATGATGGATTGACATGGTCTTGGTCTTGTTGGAGCATCTGGAAGAAGGAGGAGAGAGCCCAAGTTTGACTTCCTTAGACTAGAGTTTTGACCAAATATTTTCTTGCAAAGGTTGGGAAGCACCTGCATTCATCAAAGAGAGACACATGAAGCAAAAATAAATAAATTATTTTCATTTCTTTTCATTTTTTTTTTAGGCCTACTAGCTACCTCAATGAGGTTTTCAACTAGTAGGTCTACTTAGGTGCCTCAAGGGAGGTTTTCACCTAGGATATTTAATTTTTTTCTGTTTTTTTCTCTTTTTTCCAACCCATTGACTATCTCATGGAGGTTTTCAATCAATGTGCCAATATAAATCACCCCAAAGGAGGTTTTCACCTAAGACTTTATTTTTATTATCTTATTTTCTTTTCCTCCTTTTCCTTTTTTCCTTTATTCCTCTATCCTACCCTACTTGAAAAAAAGGAAATCTCTTTCAAGTATAGGAATACTTCCAATGTACCCATGTGCATAAAAATATGACAAATAAACTCATGTGTAGGCTTCAAACATATGCTTTGATGTGAACCTGAATATTAGAGACCAACTGCTTTTACTTTGATGATGTCAAGCATTGTTGAAGAAGAGAGTGATTCTCCATCTTGTTGATTTTTTGGAACCAAACCTCAATATATCTTTGATTCCCTTGGTTTGGTTTCTCATCTGTATCATTATTCATTTCTTCTTTTTCTATGCCATTCAAATCTTCTTCTATTTGTTGATTAGCCCCTTGAACACATAAATGATATTATGATAAGCATTGTAGAAATTCTTCAATCTCAGGCCCTAATGACTATTTTCCATCAAATGTGGTCCATGATTCTTTAGTATCCTATGAGTCTTCTTCTTTTGGATGTTGTTCTTCAACAGGAGCAAGATCATTTTTTCTTTGCAATACTCTTTTTATCCAAGATGAATGTCATTTGCATTAAGATGAATTTTTTGGAGATTTTGTATCTCAACATTGCAAGTGGGTTGAGTTACTTTATTGCTTGGGTTTTGAAATGGTTGTGCGGGTAGTTAAGTGGGAGTGGGTCTTTGAAATGGTTATGATTGAGGATGTGGTTGTCGTGTAGGTGGATGGGATGGATATCATTGAGTTTGGTATGGAGGATATTGAGGGAAACATGGATCACCCCATTAATGAGGTTGATGTTGATATGCATGATATTGAGGAATGAAATATTGAGGAGGTTAAGGCCATGAATATGGATCACCCAATTAGGAAGGATAAGACCATGGACACCAAGATGAGGTGCTAAGTGGATACCAAGGTTGAAATTATGCATTACATCTTGTATTGAAAGAGGAGGGGTAGTTCATATATTACTGGTATGAGTTGACAAAGTAGTTATTCTCCATCCCTCCTTCCAATTTCTCTACCACACCTTCGTCTTCTATCTGCACATGATCAAGTGGGGGGTTTGTGGTATTGAAGAATACAAATTTTTGTTTTTATAAAAACAACTGGAATGAGAATTCTAATGCAATGAGAGATGTTGTTAGTGTAAATATTTCATAAAGGTGTACAAAAAATGCTTCACTTAAGTCATTGGTGACAAGTGACCTAACAAGAAGATAAGGTTGTTTATGCTTCAGATCTGCAATGACAAAAGAACAAAACCCTGCAGCAATAAGATCATATGTAATCCAAAACATAGAAAAAAAATAAATAACTGATGCAATAACCCAATAGAAGAAGAATTTAAATGAATAAATTTTTTATTAGAAAACACTTGGTGAAGGAGGTTTACAACAATGATCTACAAATCCCCCTCCGTGGGATGAATCCTTTAATGTCATTGTGCTTCAACGATTTGTTTCTCTCTCCCAATATATAGAAAAAACCCATAAGAAAAATGGAACTCAAGTTGGAGCTCAAATATGAGAAAACGACAGTTGTAATGATGATAATGATAATGGTGAAGAATGAATGGAAAACCCTCTTATTTATAAAAAAGTATTGGGCTAAATTAGAAACTGGAAAATAATAAAATATTATTGACCAAATCAAGATCTAACCATTAGGAATACATTATTATTTTTTTTCGAGAAGGAAAATAAATTCAAAGTGGTTAAATATATTTCTTTAGAAAATGGTTAAAGTAATTCACAAATAAAATGATCTATTAATCACTTTACAAGGATTAACAAAAGTGCAAATTTGAAATAATTTTTAAATAGTGGTTTAACAAATATTCCAAAAATAAAATTAAGGAATAATAAATAAATAGTGATTTATTTAATTATTCCTAGGTGATTTAGTCAAATGTGTTAAGAAATAATGATCAAATAATGATTTCATAAATATTTCTAGATAAAATTAAATAAATAATGTTTTATTCAATTATTATCATGGAGTTTATTTTTTTTTAAACAGAGAGAATTTAAAACAAAAAGGATTACTAAATTATTTCCTTTGGTGAAAGTGATTTTACTATGGTAAAATTAATCCTACATGTTATATTTCAATCCACCTAGTTAGAAATGGTTAAATGATCATTTTTTAGGTGATAACATATTTTCCCCCAATGTACGAGCATTATCAGAAAATTGTATGACCGAAATAAGTTGTAGGTTACACTTCCATGAGACACGAAAGGGGAGTCAAAGAGAGAGAGAGAGAGAGAGAGAGAGAGAGAGAGAGAGAGAGAGACATGAAGCACTACAAGGAAGGACAGAGGAATCGAGGGGGTGAAACCTACTAAGCTTATATAAGTCTTCTTTTATTTTGAGTTATGTGATCTCAAGTGAGGCGGGGAAGGCATACCCATACCCGCCGACATAACTAAGTACAAATAATAATGGTGAGCCCGGCAATGTGGGAATGAGCAATGAAGTACATGATACATGATACATGATATGTTGGTGTGAATGGGCCAGAAAGTGATATAATAATAAAATGTCTCATATACATAATGTGCCTAGAAAACACAGGTCAGGCCTGAATACAATAACATATGTTGATGTGAGTACATGAGACATAATGCCCCTAAAATGGACACGATGAAGGGAAATCACAACCAAATAAGCCTTCATGCACAGGAAATGGCTATGAAGATCTAAATGGATCATCTGAATTAGACATGCATGTTGTGGGTGTTGAAGGCAACAGTAACTGAAACCATCAAATATGTAGAACTCCATCTATGGCTGGATCATGATATACTAACATTTGGAAATGTTGGGGGCTACCTGAAGGGACACCCCCTCATGAGGTCTGGAATATCTTACAAACACTATGGAAATATTGGTACAATCTGTTGGATCACAAGACCATCAAGTGTACGATTCTCAATTGTGTGATAATGAGCCAGAGTCGATCACATGAGAAACAACCAAGTGAAAGGGAAATGATGATTCCCTTTGTCTGATATGAGGCAATAAACAATGATGAAATATAGAACAAATGTACATCACCCTCTAGACCACTCTCCTAGAATGAATATGCTGAAGTCGACAAAAGAGGGCCCACTAGATGTGAGGCAATGGGGATTCCTCAACAAAGGCACGAGGGTCATACCAATGTGATTGATGGACTAACACCATGTATGATGATGGAGGGAAACATGATGAGAGGCAGATAGACAACTTGCCTTGTCAGACTATGATATGCATGGTTGACCTGGTAATGCTTGACTCGATTCCACAGGGGATGGTCAATTACTCAGATTGGTGCTTTTCAATGATAGAGAAGTATAGTTGGAGGAAAAGCATGAGAACAATGGGATGAATGCGACAAAAATATGTATGTAAAATTGTAACTGGACTCAAGGGGACACGAAACGGACTCCATAGATGCAAGGGTTACTCATCTTTGATTCTTTGAACAAGAGTGACTCGATGGTGTTGCCATAGGTAAGAGGAATGAAGGGGACCATAAAAACATCAGTAAAAATGGTTACTCATGACAAAAATAGACATGTGATTTGACCATTGCAAAGGTAAAGTGGTACTAGAGTATAGGCGACTCATATAAAGAAACTCGATTCTAATAGGGAGCAAAGTGAGACCTCATGGAAAAAATTGTTTCTTGGTGAAGTGTCAATTTTCAAAAAATAAATAGAGAATTATATAGAATCCAGTGAGAGCTTTCCAACGATGCTAACAATTCATCAAACTAAGTTATAGTTTGGTCGCAATGGGTGAAAAACTAGGGTTTTTCTTAGAAAAGGGATTCTTGCCCCCAAATCCAATTCATTTACACATTGAGTTGTTGGAGAATTTGGATAGGAGGAGATCATAGCAGAAAAATTGACCGTCAGATCTTGGATCTGTGAATTGCAGGTAGGTGGCCTAACCTTACTCATCAATTTTGGTGGATTAAACTTTCATATTAGGGCCTCAGCTCAACGGGAGAAACTCTTGCCTTTCGTAATGGTCACAATGCACCTATTTGATCCTTTTTTGCATTTTAGAACATAGAAACTAGGGAAAAAAGTGCGTCCAACGTAGTTTTGAGGGAGAAAACTACATTTTGGGGTGAGGGCAAAAGCAGGTCTGGGGATCTATTGAGATGAAGCTAAGAACCAGGAGTGGATTCTTTTGACTTTGAATTGACAAAATATAATGGTATTTTGTAGGTATGGAATATTTGAAGCTGGTATGACAAGAATGAGACTTTGATACTCCTCATGCTCAGGATCAAGGGAACCAACTAGTTAGAGGGACACTAGTGCGATATGGGTTATTGAAGTTCTTGGAGAACCCATTGATGAAGGCTTGTGAGTCACTATTATCTAGGATTGTGAGTTATTAAGATCCATATTAGGAGGCTTTTATGATACAGGGGCATATGATCGATATCACTATCTAGGATGTATATGTTTTGACAAGATTTCCACCGTTGGGGGTGGTGGGTGAGATACATCTAATATTGCCTCATGGGAGGCATATAAGGGAGTTTCTGGAGTGTCATTATGTACCTGGTGCTCATGCAAAGGGCATGACCTTCCAGATCCATGACCTGGAGAGTGTCAAAACACAGGCTACACTCATAGCCCTGGTGCAGATCTTGGGTAGTCATTCCTTTCATGACATCATTAGGGGGAAGATGATGCTTATAGAGAGTGTGCTAATAGGGACCTACTATGGGTGGGCCCAGATAATGTTGTCATCATTGAAACGACAATTGGGACTATGTATTTGACAAACCAATGACAACTATCCATTTGGAACAATTTTGTGCTCATTCTTCTTTGAGAATATCTTGACTATCCATCTACATGTGCAGATCCATGATGGGGGGGCCACAGGATCCCAATATGCACTGTTGGGGAAAAATAATACAACAAGGTGGAGGAGAGGAGTCAGGCAGGTGTTTTGACCTGATTTCTTTGATCATTAGGACCAAATTTCATTATATATAGATGGCTATCCATATAATGGAATGAATTTTTAGGGGGATCCTGATTTACCATTACTGCTAGGACAAGCGTGGGGTCTAGATGGTAAGTAGTAGTTGTTATATTTTGGTTGCATGTAAAGTTCAGAAAATAAATGTATGTAGTACTGATTTCCAAAATTATGGTATATAGATATATCACTGGTGAGGCCAACATGATATACAAGATGAGTCGTTGCACCTGGGGCTGTAGACTAGAGAGGGTTGACATCACAATAGAGCGCAAATAGTGATGTGCTACTGGAGGACCTCCATCGTAGCTTGAATGTATTAATGACCAAGGTGATAGAGAATAGATGGCATGAGATAGAAGATCAGTATACAGATGAGTGCACTAGGATTCCCTTAGAATGGTGAGGTGTCACGAGGTGCATAACTATGGATGGTCGTGAAGTTTGAGACTTATGGACATGCAGAATGGAGCTATTGACCGGGGAGCATCCAGATGATAGTGATTAGGCATAGGAACATGTCGAACCCTATTTTTGTTTTTTCTATAAAATTTTATGGACATGTCGAATGTATTTCGAGTAGTGGACTCCAAACGCTATATGTTGGATATTATGATACATAATATGATTATGTATCTTTTGTGACGATTGCAGTTCTCCATTTGTTTATGTTATGGATGTATTATTGTATATGCATGTGATAAATTCCAATCTAGAATGTTATTGACAATGGTATCTACATAGTTATTTTGTGCTCTAGGAACATGAGTGAATGAAATGGATTCAAATTCACATGCCAAAATCTTAACTTGTATATATTTTCTTAGTAGGACAGGATTATGCACATGATAAGCATCGTTCAATTACATGACAAGTAGAAAGGAAAAAACACAAACATGAAGGTGAAGGATGTGATGGTTAAGGGCATCAACTAAAAATCCTATCACTACATCATATTCGGCCCTTTTATTGCTGGCAGATCCAATACAGACACTGTTGGAGTGAACTAATGAATGCAGAGGGGTGAAAATGGCCCAAGCCACCGAAGCTAGATTCCTATAGAAGCGACTTGCACCATCG
Organism: Pinus taeda; assembly: GCA_000404065.3. Classification (NCBI taxonomy): domain Eukaryota; kingdom Viridiplantae; phylum Streptophyta; class Pinopsida; order Pinales; family Pinaceae; genus Pinus; species Pinus taeda. The sequence continues at coordinate 13,126 of APFE030850342.1, forward strand.
ACATAAATAATATGTGGTGTGGATGATGGATCCATTTAAAATATGCAAGAAGAAAATGAATGAAAAGATGTGGATTTCAAGTTACCTAAATGCAAAAGGAGAAAAGGACACACATTTTGATGGGAAATGTTACGTGTAAAATTTCTTTAGATACAATGAATTGTGAAGGTTAGGAAGGATTTCACATTATAGACCCTCTAAAAGGTATGCCCCCTTTCCAAAACACTTAATAAGGATGTAAGGAACAATCCATAAAAGTTCAAACTTCCCATGCCCCAAGACATCATGAGCTTGATCATAGAGGAGAACAAGGTCACCTTCGTGAAAGGCACGAGGGTGGAGTTTATGGTCATACTCAGATTTGGTGCACCTTTTAGTGGCTTCAATGGTTTGTAATGCAACATGATGATATTCATCGACACACTGAAGCATCATGAGTCTTTGTTCTAAAGGTTGGGTGTCTAGGAGGAGTTCGACAAGAAGGTGGAGAGACAGGATTTCATAGTCGATTGGTAAGATTGCCTCCTATTCAAAAAAAGGTGGAAAGGAGTAAAATTGGTGGCAATTTTTACAAAGGTTCTATAGGTCCACAACATAGGGAAGAGATTAAGGTATGAGTTGGACTTGTGTTTATTCATTGTCTGCTGAAGCATAGTTTCAAGAATTTTATTGACAACTTCGACTTGGCCATTGCCTTGGGGCTATTAAGATGATGATTATTGGTGTTTAAAGCCCAACAGTGAGGATAGCTCATGCCACATATCATCTTCAAAGTGTCGTCCATGGTTGGAAACCAATTTCTTGGGAACCTTGAATCGAGAGATAACATAGTTAAAGAAGAAACATGGTTGCAGTATCTCCGGTGTTATTGAACATGGGCATGACTTCAGCCCATTTGGTGAAATATTCGGTGACCACAATAATAAACTTATGGTTATTAGTATATGGGAGTTGACACTCCATAAAGTTAAAAACCCATTTACATATAGGATCGATTGTGATGACAGGATGGAGGGGAGCAGGTGGAGCTCGAGCCTTAGGGGTATAACATTGGAAATTGGGACAGTCTTTGACTGCCTCAATGCAATCAATGAAGAGATAAGGCCAAAAGTACCTAGCTTGCATGATTTTATGACCAGTGGCCATTCCAAAGGGATGAACACCACCAACGCCACCATGAAAACACTTGCTCTGCATTAGCATGGGTGAGACAATGACAGAGGATAGTATCAACACCACAACGATAAAGATCGTCACCAAGTAAGAGAAAACGAGGGGCTTGATGTCAAATATGTCATCGATCATCACGAGTGAGATGGTGGGGGGGGGGAATTTATGGGTTCAAAAATAGGTAAGGATGTCTCGATACCAGGGATCATCTAAGGTTATAACAAACAAGTGTTTGTTACCATCATTAACCGGTGGATCTAATGAACTTGTAGGAAAATCAAAATAAGTTCAGCAAGGGATAAACCTTTCTTACTCTTGGGCGTGACAAATTCTAGATTGAATTCTTGGAGGATAATGATCCAATGGGTTTACTTCCCATTAATGATCCGTCGACTCAATATGAAGGCCATGGGGTTGGAATTAGTCACAACTTTGGTGGTACGTGTAATGATATAATGAGAAAGTTTTTAGATAGAGAACACAACAACCAGCGCCAGCTTTTCTTCATGGGAATAGGAAATAGGGGTACTATTAATTTTCTCAGGTGGTGGCAACAATTTTAATCAACTCACAAAGATTAATCAACAATTTAAATTTCTAGTCAACACGCACAAAAGCTAATATGGGTTATCTCTATATATTAGCTATTAAATTATGATAATACAAAAACTAATATTGTTAAGCTAAAATTAGTCATCTTTAGTCTTTTTTTATAAGAAAAAGTCAAGGGGATTTAATTGAAAAACAATGAAACACTCAATAAAGTGGCGCCACCAAATTTTAATCAACTCACAAAAAAAATCAATGATTTAAAGTTCTAGTAAACATGCGTAAAATATCTTGTTAATTATTATCCTCCCCGTTCTTGCTTGCTTGCTTCATTCGGAGAATCGAAGGTTTATTAATAAATGCTATGAAACTCATCATTTATCATATGAATAAAAAATTATATATTTTAGGCTTTGACATAATAGATGACACGCTCATTTCCAAAACCATGTTCTTGGATTAAGACCCTGAGAACCGAATATGTGGAAGTGGAGATGTACAAGATGAATCCCCTTTCAAAGTTAGGTAGGATAATCAAGGAAACATAAGTGAGAGAATGCTTGTCGGCATCAAAATACTGTTGAGCTTAGTCATCCCAAATGAATGGAATGTTAGATTGAAGGCGTCTAAGAAACCCATGTGTAGTGGAGGCATACTTAGGAACAAACCAACAAAGAAAGGTGGATTTTCCTTGGAGGCTTTGTAACTAGCAAAGGGTGTAAGAAGGAGGAAGTTCGAGAATGGTTTGAGCTTTGAGAGGGTCAATATTGATGCCATATTTGGACACAATGAAGCCTAGTAGTTGGCTGGAAGGAAAAAAAGACACACTTAAGGGGATTAAGGCTAATGTTATACTTGCGGCATCAAAGGAAGATGGTATGCAAATCATGAAGGTGTTGCAAATGAAGCTTGGAACGAGAGGTGAGATTGTCTAGATGCATAAGGATAATGTGAGGCAAGTCATGAAAACAATATGACATGGCATGCGAAAAGTGGCCCCAACAGTCTTTAAACTGAAAGGCATGACCCTATAAGAAAAAGTTCCCCATGAACTAGTGAAAGCAGTTTTGAGTTGATCAACATGATAGACACATATTTGGTTATATTTGGAGAATCCATCCATAAAATAAATAATCTCATGCCCTACACACTCATCAATTATTTGGTCTATGAAAGGTGTGGGAAAGTTATCTTCGGGACAAGCTTTATTTAGATCGCAAAAGTCCGTGTAAACATGAATTGATTCCTTACTTCTTTAGGATGGGAACATGATTGAACACCCATGTGGTATATGGGGTAAATGAAACTAACCTATTTGATCTTATCGATTTTGAATTTAATAGTGTCACGCTTGGAAGGATGGAATATAGGAATTTTATTTTGGCGAACAAGAATGGCATCAGGCCAAGTGTTGATGTGATGTTAAACAATGGCAGGATGAACTCCAGGCATCTAGGAATAAGACCAGGTGACAATATCACACAATTATTTGAATAACTTATTGTAAGCATCAATTTATTATGAGGTGCATTATGCCCCCAAGGTTATATTTTCTTCGATCCCTGGTTTATTCGAAATGTTAATTTTT
>APFE030850352.1:0-11544 GCA_000404065.3 Pinus taeda
ATTTAATAGATATTTCTTATCAATTTGATATATATATTTTTAATTGTGTATATGTAGTATAGACGTTAAAATTATTTTGAAGGCTAAATAAAAACAATAATAAGTTGACTTGACTTAAACTTAAAATCACATAATATAGATATTAATCTATATAAATTATTTCGAGTCCTCAAAATATCAAATAAAATTAAAATGAATCATAAGAGTGGCTTTAAACGGCTTAAGCATTACACTCACCTACTCATGATAGGTAGGACATGAAAAAAAGATAATTAATGGGCCTACTTTGATGGATTATACAGCTTTCCCCTTCCACGGGAGGTTTTGGTGTGGAAGACTATATTTCTCTATTACAATATTTCTTTCTTTTTCTCATGTAGTATTGGAAATTCCACAAATAATTATGTAATTTTTCTGAAATAAAGCTCTTTTTGCAACTTGTTGAGCATCTACATATTTCTAAGATCTATGTCTATGAAGAATCCATGAACGTAATAAATTGGTTTAATAGAAAACTAGTTTGAAGAATCACAAATTTATGCCCGCATATCATAACATTTTGATCAAATCAAGTAAATTTACTGATTCATCTTTCTCATATCTTACTTTTTTATCTTTCTCATATCTATACTTTTCTTAACAAAAGTAAGAAATTGATGATCTTTCCCAAAAAAAATTAACACTCGCTTATCGTGAGTGAAAAATCCAAGAGTTTAATAAAGTTATTCACAAATTTCTCCCAATGGGCATAACTAAACATACAAAGCAACATCTTATAATTTTTTTAAGAGAGTATCAGTTTTGGAATTTGTTTATAGCTTTTCATGGATACATCATAGCTTTAGAGTAAAGCAATAGTTTTATGACAGATTCGGAATACAAGAATATATGTACTTATCTCAATACTTTATATACATATATAAATTTGTTATGTCTTATTATTTTTTTATAGTCTTGTCTTTTTTTTTTAATTTGTGATTGATAACTATATATAGGAATAAGATAAATTTGTATCTAATGAATAAATATTATTCTTTATAACTAGCTCCCACGCCCAAAATATCAAATAAAATTTAAATGAATAATCACCATCATAAAAACTAAACCCTACAAAAACCAGCCGCTTAATATTTTCGTACACAGCGCAACGAAATAGTATTTGCTTAAAATACACATTATTTTAATTAATAAAATATCAGAATAAAATAAAAGACAGCATTCCCTAAATTGAAAACAAGATCGCTGCGATAATGGCAGCCTTATTTAGTAATGAATCTCATTATACAATCTCAAATTTTGGCATGCAGACTAATCCATGCGCCCTTCAAGCTGAACGACAAGGAGGAAGAGGCGAACCACAGAGACAGGCATTGTGGCTGTATGTAGAAGCAGGGAATGAATCCAACGGTTCCCCTCGTGGAATCATGCCACACAGACGGTTGAAGCTCAAATTCAACTCACTCAGACCCTTCAGTTGAACCATCTTCTCCGGAATGGTTCCCTTTACTTGATTATTTGACAGATCAAGGAATTCCAGATTTGGCATATCACCCAACGATTCGGGTATGCTACCAGTAAGCTTATTGTTTGAAATGTGAAGAAAATCCAGGCTTGAATTCCCGCCAAAAGAATTGGGTAGTTGGCCTGCGAAATTGTTGAACGATAACTGCAACGAGTGGAGTTTTGGATGATTGCCTAAGCAGTCGGGGATGTCGCCGGATAGGCTATTTTTGTTCAGAACAAGGGCTTGAAGCTGGGAGGAGTCGGGAATACAGGGGATATTCCCGGTGAGTTTGTTTTGGGACAGATCAATGGTTATAAGAGATGTTAACTTCGTTAAGGACGGTGGAATAGATCCCGTCAATAGATTCTGATCCAAAGCCAATTTATAAAAATTAGCGCTCAACAAACCCAGTGATTCTGGAATGCTTCCACTCAAACGATTGTTACTTGCCAACAGCTCTGCCAGCATTGACATATTTCCTAACGAGGATGGAATCTTACCCGTCAGCAAATTATTTTGTATGTGTAGCGTTGTTAGCTGCTTCAGATTTCCCATGGAGTCCGGAAGGGGACCCGAGAGCGTATTGTTGTTCATGGTCAACACGGACAGGAGTCTCAGATTTCCAATGCTTGATGGAATGAAACCAGAAAGCCGATTCGAATCCAAGTACAAAAAAGTTAAATTCCGTAGATTTCCAATGGATTCCGGAATAGGACCGGCAATCAAGTTTCCGGTGAGAGACAGCGACTGTAGACTGAGCAGTTGGCCAATGTCAGAAGGAATGGAACCGGTGAGTTTGTTGTTATCCAGAGTAAGATGGTTCAAGGCTGAAAGGCGAGAAATAGAAGCTGGAATTATTCCACCTATATTTTTCCACCTCACAAGGGTAAAGGTGCGAAGGTATGACAGGTTCCCGATGGATTCTGATATGCTTCCAATCATGTAAACGCTAGTGTTGCCTGCGCCCATGGGATCCCCATCAAGAATGAGGCTCACCACCCGACCGCCATTGTTATCGCAGGACACGCCCTTCCATTTGCAGCAATCATTTCCCGTCCATGATTTAAGAGCTCCGCTCGGATCCTCCACGATACCGGCTTTGAAAGCCAACAAGGCAACACGGTCTTGTCCTACACATTGTGCTATCTTCTGTCCATGGCAAGAGTTTAAGGACATCAGTAGTAACACAGAAACGAATGCTAAGATTTCTGACCTGGGTTTCTCCATTGCGAAGCCAAGGAAATTGCAGAGGTTAATCAGAAGCTTCTTGGCCCTGAGCATGAACTTTATGAAACCCACATTGCAGGAGAATCGAATCGAGTCGGTATTTAAATCATGAACGTGCTTTGTATGTTAGGGTTTCATCTTTGCATTTTAGAGTTTCGGATACAAACTAGTCGTCGGTCAAATTGATTATCAAAGAACGTTAAAATCCGGAAAACACAGATGTCGAAAAGGACCAGTCCAAGTGTTTTAGGGTTTTGTGCCAGGTTGGAATTTGATTATTCAATTTTTACCCGGCAGTACTGGTTTGAAGCTACAGTTTTCACAATTCTCAAAATCATAATGAAATTGTAACCTATTTAAATTACGCACTCTAAGAACATTTCTTTTCGCTGGAAAAAACAATTACCCAGCCCTTCCACTCATCCTTTCGTATCAACTTACCACGTGATTTTCATTGGGAATTTAATAATTCAATCTTTTGACTAACCATTTTTTTAACCATGCGATTTTCATTGGAAATTTAATAATTTAATCTTTTCACAAATAGTTTTTTAAATATTTATTTGACGTGATTAGCATTGGAAATTTAATATTTGAAGCATTTTTTGAACTTTACGTCTTACTTTATGTTTTTGTTTCACAGTGATATATGTTATTTAAGTCACTCGGGGATTGCACTCGCCTAGGCCACACCATCCCTTAACATTACTAGCTTTTTGCTCAAGGAATTTCGAATGGGTAACCTCCACGTCACGGAGACTTAAAAGTACACCCCATCACCCTCTATACCCTAGGTGGACAATTTAATTGTAAATTTTATTATTTAAATTATTTTTTAAACTTATATTCTAAATAAATATAATAAAAAACTTTAACAACTATAATATATTTTATGGTTGTCTCTACTTTTTGTTTGATGATAAATTTGCCCAATATTTAAAAATATATTTTAATAAACACATTTAAATTACATAATATTTTATTGTTTTATTTTAATATATTTAAACATCTTATATTTATAAAAAAATATATTCCAATTTAAATTTTAAACTACAAAGACTAATTTAGAATTTAAACATGTATTCAAATCTTTGACTATGACCAATTTTCCTACCTCTTATGTTGATTTATGCACCAAGATATTCTAAAGGGATATTGTAGATTATTTTTTTCTTCGTATTATGCAATATTAAATATTTATTTATCCACCATGATCTGCGTACCATCACTATTTTTCGATGTATAGGGAGATTTTTTTTTTGAAAGGGAAGGTTGAAATAGGGCATTTTAACTTCCAGTTGAGGAATAACACATGTAATGTCCTTGTACAATGTAGACTTTGCCAGTAACGCTCGTAGCCCACGCGAGGACATTTCCATCCTTTGTTGGTGCAACCACATCCAATAACCCTTTATCAATTGGTGTGGACAAATTTTCCTTTATATTCATTAATTCCAACAATGTCTCTAGCCTCCATCCAAAGCATAATTTTGTGTCAATACTACAAAACCTTATGACCCGGTATATACCCTTTCATTATATTCTCAACGTGGTGATATACACATCTAAATGGAATTTACTTCTTTCACACAACAATTATAATTTACAGGCAACAATTAAAATCAATACATAACAGAGAAAAGGGTTCATAAGAAATTGCAACATAACTAAGTGAATGTTACAAAAATACTTATATGTTCAATGTCAAACTAGCTACAAAATTTGATGTTCCTCCGAGTCATAGACCATGGTGTTCATTATGTGAAACCAATCGGTTACCCTCGACCTAGGGCCTCAACACCATGCGGCAATTACTCGTCCAAAGAGAGGTACATGTCTAGTACCATCAACCAACGAAGGTACCAAGCCCCAAAAACGGCCAACCTATAGGCTCACGCCCACCATCAGTCTGCACCCAAGCATCACACACCCTTTTCTCCCCTGCAATCCCTTGGCTTGTGTCACCACCTTTAGTGTGTATTATTCTTAACATGGATGGTCCCAACTTTATGTATCTAGGAGATCTTGCTACCCTTCAAAGTCTTCAAACTCTTGCATCATACACTGGTAGCCTCTAGCCTTGAAGCTGACATACCCCATCATCCTGCACCTAAGGAGTGCACACCCGTCTTTGCACCTCCAATCCCTCAGTCTGTTTCACCACTTCCAAGGAATATTACTTCTAGTCACGGATGGTTTCAATTTTTGGGCTCCTGTAGTTCGTGCTGCCATCCTTGGTTGTCCATTCTCATTCCCCATAGCTAACTGCCTCTCAAGGAAAACATGTTTCTTTCATGTGCATGAATTTTCTTTTTGAAATTTGGCACCCCATAAAGTCACTTATGGACTTAGGTTACATTCATGTGCCCCCATTTTTAATTATTCCTAACTCATATTAGCCTTTTTTAATTTCTTATGGAGTCCTTCCCCTCTATACCGTTTTTGTCTGATTCGATTTGCAGCTACTATGTGTTTATTAGTATGCATAAGTAAAAGATATTTGCAAAAATTAGGCACTCTAGACTCATAGCATATAAAATCATATGCACATAAACACAACGGGCTCAAAACATATGCACAAACATACACATGGGTGCATTGCCCCCAAAAAGTGATTCTCAGCACCCTAAGTTTTGCATGTACATGGTATTTACAATAGAAGTATTGGGTAGGGTTTTTACATCCCCCCCCTCTTATTTATGCACTATCATTAGTGCATTATATGTACACATATATTCATTCTGATTAAACAAAAATATGAGGGTATTCTTCCCTCAATATATCTTCATGATTCCATGTAGCATCCTCAAGACTTAAAAGGATCCATAACACCTTTGACATGGAAATGGATCGATTCTAAATCACCTTAACCTTATTTTCTAAAATTCATACTAGTTGGATCTGGAAGTCTCCCTTGGGCTCCATCTGAACCATATTCCAATCAATTAGATTATTAGTATACGTGAAATTCTTTTTACGTAATGAAATATGAAACACATTACGAATATGCATGGATGTTGACAATGTAATCCTATATGTGACTGGACCAATCCTCTCTAGGATCTCTAATTGTCCACAATATTTAGCTGCTAACTTTGCATAACTACCCAATTTTAATTAAATTTTCTTTGTCTTCACTTTTAAGTCATGATCACCAAATTTAAATTCCCTTTTAACCTATTCTTATGAGCATGGCTTTTCTATCTGTCATGGGAATCCTTCAAATTTTGTTTAATTTTTATGCTTGTTATTTTGTTTCTCTAAGAATGTATGGACCAACAATGGCCATGTCCACAAGATTATCCTGATTCATGGGTGGATCACATTTTCGACCATAAAAGGCTTCAAATAGACTCACCTTCAAATATCTTTGATACCCATTATTGTAAGAAAGTTCCACGAAATGTAGGTAGTTTTCCCATTTCAATGGGGATAATTTTTTTTAAGAGAAAGGTTTGAGTAGGATATTTTCTCGATTTAACTTGTTATTTAGCCATCAAATATTAATAATAATATTCTATTATTTTATTAACAATTTATAGATAAAATTTTCTTTCTAAATTTATAATTTAAATCTAAAACAATACGTAATTTTAAAATTTTAAATGTAAATATTGAAAATTGGTTTAAGTGATTTCTAAATATTTATGTACTTTATGAAGTTTTATTTCAAAATAATTAATAAGAGAAAACAATTTTATGAGATAAAAAAATAGGGTTAAGTTTTTCCCATGTTTTTCCAAACAAAAAACCATGGATCTCTTCTTATTTCTTTAAATAGTTTAACCAAACTTTATAGAATAAAAATATTTTTCCTTTAAACATCACCAAAATTTAATATAAATACAACAAATGCTTAAAAAATTGAATACTTTGCAAAATCCAATGTTAGACACTCTATGATATACATGTAAATTTAAAATTAAATTTCCATCTTTAAACTTTTTCCTTATGTTTGTTATGCCAATACTGATCAAGGCTATGCTTCTACATACTCATCAATTTTGAGCATTTGGACCATTGCACATAGTGGATACTTCTCTTCTCTTTCCTCCTATCTCTCTTCTCTTATGCATTATGGATAAAGAAGTCTCTTAAGGAGGATTTGTTGATGTCGAGGATTATCGTTTCTTAGATAATTATTGGTGAGCTTTGACAGATGCATGCTAAATTAAGCAAGTTTCTATATGATCATAGATAATAAGTTCACACATATAATGTCCAACATCTATGAATTAGACACATGATATTTGGGAACATAATTTATCACCAATAGGTTGTAAAGCTTAGACATTCCTCCCAGCGATAGGCCAAATTACTCTAGAACTCTCAATAGTGGGTGACCCTACAGTTGGGGCCTCACTCGACAGGGTTGAAGTCTCTCCTAGAGCTAATTTCATCATGCATTCAATATTCAATTGTTATACTAGGTGCCAAATTTAGAAATCTTTCGAGCCACAATGCCACATCCCCCACCTTACACAACCAAGAGAGTGCACTGTTTCACTAACTCTATAGTCCATTATGACATCCCACTACTCCATATTGGGATTGAAGTGCAAACTAATTAGGAAATTTCAAAAAATGGTAGCCTTAGGATTTTCAACTTCCACTGGAAGGACCTCGGGCACCTCCTCAACCTTAAGTTGGGAATTTATGCCCAACATTTTCCCTTCTACCACCAATCTTACCCCAAGCAACTATGGAACTTTAGCCGTGGAATTTTAATAAGGTTTTCCATCTTTAATTATGATGTCATAGGGTTGGTTTCAATTAGACTCTTACCTTCGAATATGTATCCTAATCCCAATCCACTAGCCGCAATTTCCTCAACATGCAACTTTCCTACTTAAATCGAGAACTTCACATAGTATATTTTACTCATAGATCATTTCCTAAGGTTACTCAAAGAAAATATGGGTTTATTCGGACAAGGTCAATGAGAGGGACAAGGAAATGACAACTCTTTATTTGCATGTTTGAAACAATCCAAGTATCAATAATAAATATTACTTGCCCCACAACCTCAATACTTCATCATCTTTTCTATATTCATAATCTAGGTTTTATATGTCTAACTAACTTATGGGATTTCATGTTATTAAGGCTTAGTCATGGGTTCCACCCCCCCGTGAAATTCACCTTATGGAGCTCTATCCCTCCATTCTTGTCTCTAACCTGATCTGCTAAAATAGTATTTTTATTACTCTTTATAACATGTGCTTAGGGACATGGGCCTTAACTTTAGTTGTGCTTTGGGCTCAAAACACATAAGATAGGCACATACGCCAAAAAAAGAACTTAACTTACCAACTAAATAGACATATTCACAATATAATATGAGGTTATTATCGGTGTTACATTAAGAGAATATGACATGGCCCACTCGAAAGTGTCCCCAACAATTTAAGGATAAATAACATATTATGATGGAAAAAGTTACCCAAGGTGATATAATCACAATGCTGTTATTCTTAAGAATCTATTTGAGAATTATTATATGTTAGAGAACCCATACATGAAGGAAAACATTTACTACTAGCACATTGATTGATAGTTTCGTCAATGAATGGGCTAATACAATTATCATTTTGGAAATCTTTGTTAACATCCCTACAATAAATACAAACTTTAATTACACCTTGTTTGTTTTCGAATATGATGGGATTTGCAACCAATTTGGTCAAGGGAATTGAATAATAAAAACATCATTAAGAAACTTTTCTACATTTTCTTTCCTTCTTCATATCGATTAGACATAGCCTTCCCCTAGTAGGCTTATAGATATCATATGTCTTCATCTCATGCTTGATAAACCCAACATCAATGCCTAGAATTTCCTCATCACTCCAAGTGAAAACATAATGAAATTCCTTAAATAAGCAACAATCTACACTTATTAATATGTTTTCATTGTTAAGGCTTTGTGAGTGAAGCATTTCCAAGGAGGACATATGGTCGAAACCTTGTGTTCATGTATAGCTCACGAAGTTGGAAAATGTGGTGTAAATTATGGAGGTTTTTTTTTGGATACACATCTGGATCTTAGGGTTGGTGCTTAGCAAGTAAGCTTGATGGTACAAAGAGAGACTGAAAGCTTGAGTCCACCTTATTCCCTCATGCATAGATCTTCCTTGTACTTGTATATGATGAATACCTCCCTAGTTAAGAGGGAGCTTTGGAAAATGTAACTAGGTTCGGTCTTCATTTAATGTATTTGAGTCATTTTATAATCACTTGTGAAAAGAATAAATAAAAGAGTTATTCTTATTATTATTATTATTATTATTGTGACTTATTAAAGCATGGGTTTCATGCTTGGGTCACCATGTTCTAGGTCGAAGTCGCCATTAATGAATTATACGATTTATTGTGAGTCAATATAGTCATTGTACTTTTAAAGTGACCTTTCTTGGGATTTTGAATCATGTAAAAATGTTAAGTATTGAGTCAAATGTAATTTATGTATCCTCCACATAAAGTTCGGCCTAGAAGAGATCAAGATGGCTTAAGGACACTAATTAGACCACACATGAAACTCATAAATACAAGCAACTCAAATTCATTTGGATCACTTCATCTCAAGCAAGTTCGATATCTCTAAGGAAGCTGGGAAGTGCGAAGTACGAATCCAGGAAGCCAAAGGAAGTGAAAGTTGGGTGGTGTCTAAGGAGAAGAAAAAAATCAAAATTTTGGTGCATCTCTCTCTCTCTCTCTCTCTCTCTCTCTCTCTCTCTCTCTCCCTCCCTCTGTTTCGAGCCCTAGATGAGGAGATCAAAGTCTTCAAAATTTTGTTGATGTTAGAAGATGTCTCATGCTGAAAGATGCTACATAGTCAAAGTTTTTTTTAGAGACGTACAAGATCTAGGAGGCTGAATTGGTGTGGAGTGAAGGTTTGGTATTTGTCTAGGGTGAAGAGTCTCAAAGAATGCTATTGAATAGAATTTTGACTGAGTTTTCCCATGGAGGGGGTTTTTCCCTAGCATAGTGCCTACATCTGGTGTCTATTGTTTTATGTTCTTTCGCTTTGGTAATTTCTTGATTAACTGAAAGATAAGATATAAATAATCGTAATAAAAAATCAAGAACATCACAAGTAATTATCAAGAATAAGAAAATCTTTCTGCCTTTTTGAATTTCTAACATCCTTGAGTCATTTCTACTTTTTTTGACATACATTTTGCATTCGATAGCTCTATGTACAAATTCATTGCATAGATAACAATAACCACAAAAATGATTTGTGTATGAATTAAATGAATTCATTATTTTCTTTCTCTTACATTCTCCTTCAACATGTCCAGGTTCATAGCAAGAAAAACAGTTGATATCTGTCAAAGGAGAAAATAATATCCTTTTGAGATCTTCCAATTTTTGTCAATAATCTCGAGTAGCAAGTGAAATTTTTCCAAATAACCATTTCTTCATATCATTCTTTAACTCTTGATGTTGCCTCCTTTTTTTGTTTTCTTCTTTACAAATTTTAGTTTATCTACCTTGTTGTTATGCAGGTATATTTAGTGCTACCTCATTATCCTTTATGGTTGCATTTTTTTGAGTTCTTTATGTTGACAACCTCCTCTTCTAACTGCTTACACAACTTTTCCTTTTAGGCTAACTGTCTTCTAGTTGAACAGATCTCAGACTCTAATCTTTCACATTATACCTCTTTCTCCTTTAGCTTTCTATTCATCATCCTTTCTATTCTCCTTTCCTCTTCAATCTATGCCTTCACATTAACAATTTATTCCTTGTACTCATGCTCTCTCCCATCACATATCTGCATAAGCTTATTCCAGTCTTTGGTTTCATTCTTCAATCTTTCTATTTGAGTCAAGGCTATGCCAAGATTAGCTTGTTTTTCAACTATATTTTCTTCTTGGAAATCAGGTCAATTCACACTAGCATAGACCTCATTTGACTGAACACTTTCTTTTCGATAGAGATTTTTCTTATTCTTCTTTCTCTTCTCTTTTTCTCTATTAGTGCTACTAGTCTCTCCTTCATGAATGAGCTACAACCTATCCCATATTTATTTAGAAGAATTTAATTCTATTATTGTATCAAGTTCCATATTATGGATATTATTATACATAACACATTTTTCCTTAGCATTCCACTATTTCTCTTGCGCAAAGGGAGAGCCTTTATAGTAATCATCACATAATAGTTTCCCTACACCAGGTCCATAACATATCAGTTCATATTTTACTTATATCTGCATTCATGAAAGTGTGTTTCACTTAGCACATGTCCACCTTGATAATCCATGACTTCACCAAATCTACCTTCAAGATGTTAGGCTTACAAATAAGGAACCGACTATAATACCAATTGATGAAAACTTGAATAAAATGATGGGGGGCTTGAATCAATTTAGTACATTCATGGACATTGATTTGATTTGCTTTAAGCTCATTAACTAAACCAATAAACGAGCAGATTGAAATATAATGGCTTACATATTTAATATGCAAACAAAAAATAATAAGTAAACCAAAAACATCACATAAATAGATAATAACAACACATATGGACACTAGATATAAGTGGAAACCCATAAAGGGAGAAAACTGTGAGTTTTTTATTGTTGTGATGCAAAGGCAACCTCCTACTCCAATACTACATTTGATTTTCTTTAGGCTCCAACCTACAGGAGACTTCTACCTCAACTTTGTTTTAAGCTACAACATGCATGGAATATCCAAATCCCGTATGTTTTATGTGGGATACAAACCACAAGAGGCTCCAGAGTGATATTTCTTAAGCAACAACTTTAAAGGAGACCATAATCCCCTCATACAAAATGAAAA
>APFE030850360.1:5444-28613 GCA_000404065.3 Pinus taeda
CAAGGGTATTCCAAAACAACATCTATGTTATCCATATCTGAAGCATAAAAATCACTATGCAACACATACTTATCCATAGAAATCTTCAAATCCTTGTACACTTGAACATTCTCATCATCAACTTGTGTATTTTCAATGTGTTTTTTTGGAACTTGCAATTTTTTTGCCAAATTAGCATTGATAAAATTATGCTTGCAACTAGGATTTATAGACACAACGATCTTCTCCTTCTCAATCAATCCATGAACCTGCAATAAGGAGCTACTAGCAAAAAATAACCCTTTAAGTTCCTTGGTTTCCTTCTTTCCTGTAAAAATAAAATCTTTGCTAGGCTATGTGTCTGTCTGTGTGAACTTATCCACAAGATTAGCTTTATGGTCAAAGTGGTCCATAAGAGCTTTTGTGATTTTTTCCCAAGTCAAGGGCCTTCTAACGCAACGTTGATGTCTTTGCCACCATTGCAATCTTTCATTGTCTAAGTACATTTGTCCCACATTCAGCTGAATCTCATAATCATTGATGTAATTCAATCTAAAAAATTTCTCCATTTGTGCTAGCCATTTGGCTGGATGAGAGCCATCAAATGGATACAAGTCCTCCAAATTCAGATCTAGGCCCGCCATCCCAAAAAAATTGGCGAAAATTTGAAATGGTCACAATTCTGTCAATATTGCTCAGAATCCTTATTATAACATGTTTCTAGAAATGGAACAATCATTCTGCATCTGCTCATGTGATAGAAATCTTGATCCAGGCACTAGAATTTCAGATCTGTGCTGCAACTCTCCCGCCGTCACCAAAATTTCTGCAAAAAGAGCTGATTTTAAATCAGCGATATCTCCCTCATCCGGACTTCGATTCAACCGATTTTTTTTTTTTAAATTGGCTATTTTTTCACATCGAATCCAGATCTATGGTTATATTTTGCAGATCTTGCACCAGGACATCTAGATCTGTGCTGCAAATTCGCTGCCCTAAAAAATTGTCTACAGCCCCACTGATTTTTAAATCAACGATATCTCCTTTATCTAGACTCCGATTTGACCGATTTTTTTTTTTGAAATCATGTATTTTTTCACATAGAATTCAGATTTGCAATCATATTTTGTAGATCTTGTACCAAAATGTATATATCTGATCTATAAACTCGACGCCCCCGAAATCCTGCAAAAAGTAAAAAAAAAAAATTCCACCGTTTTGCCCAAGAAAGTGCTCTGATACCACTTGTTATAGATCTAACCCGGAATTATATGAAAATATAAATAAACCCAAGAATAACAAGATTCGAATAGATATAAACGCTTTTTTATTATCAAACCCTTATGGTAGGGAAACACCATACATTCACTCCTTAAGGAAGGAGAACACTCCACAAGCCATATGCTTGTTCATACAATAGTTCTTCACAATATTTCTTGACTATCTCCCATGTGGAGTCTCTAGCCCCTATATAGGCCTCATACATACAATACCATGGATCATTACCATGGTTCCCTCATACCATCCATTAATACCATGGGCCCATTACATTAATACTAACTACTTGTAGTCCCTTACATGATATGGGTTAACCACCTTATTTATTACTATGGCCCATCCCATTATTATATTATTACCTTGGGTACCTCCCCTGGTACCCCATATTATCCCCCCTAGGTATATAACATTCCACCCCCCTTAGCATGTTTTGTCCCCGAAACATGGGAATAACACAAATAATAAGATCTACTCAAAAGAGTACTCCACTGGTACCATGCACGTGCATCTAGCCATCCAAGAGAAAGGTGAACCCTCGGTCTCGCTGGTGCCTCGCTTGCTTGAGATGGAAGTTGACCGTGGTAGCTCTTCGGTGTTGATGTGTAGTAGGTGGATCTTCGCTCCTCTTTATCTGTCCTGCGCGGGTTGTTGTCCTTGTGGCTAATTGGTTGCCATCTTGATGGTGGTCTTGCGGGATGATGTGGGTGATGATATGTTGAAGTTTTAACCCACAGTATCTTTTTCTTTAATTCACCCCTTACTGGAGCCTGACTGTTATTTGGTGCACGTTGTGGTGCATGCTGTGGTGTCTTATCTTCTAATATTACTTCAACCACTGAGCCCTCATCTGATATGTCAGCACCTGTAACCTCTTCTGCTTCAACCTCTGTTTGTGTTTGATTGTCGACCATCAACTGCTCATCATCTGATGTGTAAGTGTCCTTAGAGCTTTGTGCTTCTGCCTCCATAGTGTCTGCTTGGGTCTTAATGAAAATATCCTGCAATATAATTTTCTTCTTTTTATACCAGAGCTTCAGGAATTTCTTTTGCACATTAATATTGATAGTACCCACAGATTCCATCCAAGGGTATCCCAAAACAACATCCATGTTATCCATATCTGAAGCATAAAAATCACCATGCAACACATACTTATCCATAGAAAGCTTCAAATCCTTATAAACTTGAACATCCTCATTATCAACCTGTGTATTTTCAATGTGTTTTGCTGGAACTTGCAATTTTTTTGCCAAATTAGCATTGATAAAATTATGCTTGCAACTAAGATTGACAAAAACAATGATCTTCTCTTTCTGAACTAATCCATGAACCTGTAATGAGGATATACCAGTAGGAAATAGCCCCACATGTTTCTCCTTATCTTGTTTTCTGGCATGAGACCATCTGTCTAAAAGTAATTTTTCAGATTCTTCATCGGGCAAGTTGGAACACTTCTTTTGGTCAAGTAATCCCCACCATGTGGCTGCCTCATCTTCAAAATTAAACACTACAAAAGTTCTCCAATTATGTGCCCATAATGACTTGTGTTTTTTATGTATTCTTCAATAGTAGGACCATTATCTTTTCCTGTAAAACATAGAACCGCCATGAAGAGGGTTCTGAAAAAAATTCACTGACTTGGAGAAAATTTGAAATTGTCACAGTTCCATTAATATTGCTCAGAATCCCTATTATGACCTGTTTTTGGAAATGGAACAACCATTCCGCATCTGCCCATGTGATAGAAATCCTGATCCAGACACTGGAATTTCAGATCTGCGCTGCTACTCTCCCGCCGTCACCAAAATTTCTAAAAAAAGAGCTGATTTTAAATCAGCGATATCTCCCTCATCCGGACTCCGATTCGACTGATTTTTTTTTTTAAATTGAGTATTTTTCACAAAGACTCCAGATCTACAATTAGATTTTGCAGATCTTGCACCAAAACGTCCAGATCTGCGACGCAAATTCGCTGCCCCGAAAAATTGTCTGCAACCCCACTGATTTTTAAATCAGCGATATCTCCATCATCCAGACTCCGATTAGACCAATTTTTTTTTTTGAAATGGGGTGTTTTTCACATAGAATCTAGATATGCAATTAGATCTTGCAGATCTTGCACCAAAATGTATATAGATCTAATCTGCAAACTCGTCGCCCCCAAAATCCTGCAAAAAATAAAAAAATTCTCCACTTTTTTGCCCAAGAAAGTGCTCTGATACCACTTGTTATAGATCTGATCCAAAAATATATGAGAAATAGAAATAAATCCAAGAATAACAATATTTGAATATAGAAATGATTCTTTATTGATCAAACCCTTAAGGTAGGGCAACACCATACATTCACTCCTTAAGGAAGGAGAACACTCCAAAGCCATATGCTTGTCCATACAATATTCTTTGACAATATTCCTTGACGAGGAGTCTAGCCTCTATATAGGCCTCATACATACAATACCATGGGTCATTACCATAGTTCCCTCATACCATCGAACTAATACCATGGGTCCATTACATTATTACTAACTACTTGTGGTCCCTTACATGATATGGGTTAACCACCTTATTTATTACTATGGCCCATCCCATTATTACATTATTACCTTGGGTACCTCCCTTTGTACCCCATATTATCCCCCCTAGGTATATAAGGGTACAGGACAGAGATCCGCATTACAGGAGACAAAATTTTGGGTTCCTCTATAACTTCGGAGGTACAATGACGTACAGTCTCGGTGATGATTACAGTGTGTCGATGCAGGAAATTACAGTGGTTTGTATCTCTGTGTCTCGGCCTCCTCATGGTCACAATCCCGAAATATTGAACGCAGTCATGAAAAAAACATAGTCACTATCTCGGTGATCTCTTGGTAATATTCTCTTGGTCTAATTATGATGAAGAAGGATCACGATGATCCCACAGTAGTGTACAAATTCTCAACGCACTTTTCCTGAAGATACCCTCTCAGTATAATGATAAGGATAAGGATCTCGGTGAGCCTACAGGGATACTCTCTGTCTCAACATAATCATATAAACATAGTCATGAGGCAGGCATAACTACAAGATCACTATCTCATTACAACTCCCATATATACATATCTCAATATAGATCTCATTATAATGACAGTGATCTCAAAAAAGGCATAGTAGTGATCTCAAGGTGCAGTAATAATCTTAGTAAAGAAGTGCAAATGAAGGTACAACAATGATGCAAGTGTAATGACCTCTATGATGCATAAAGTTGACCTCTGTATAGCAACAGTAATAAAGATGATCTCAGAAGTGACAAATAGGAGGATTGGTGCCTTGGTCTTGGAGTGGCTTGATAGGTCAAGGGTTTTGGTCTTGGTATTCGTCAATTGGAATCTCTATAAGAAGAATTTTGTGCAGGTTTTCCTCTCAAAGAGTGAGAGGTTTTGGCCCTGGCGGGAATCCAACATCGTGTGTTCTTGTCTCTTTGTTTTTGGTAACTATTTGATGAACTAAGAAGACACAATCTAATAATAAGAGAAGATTGCACTAATAAGAAAAGTTAAAGAACGTCACAAATAGTTATCATGATAAGAAGAATATCATCAACTTCATTTGCCCTAGATTCTTCAACAATGTCCACACTCCCTGAGTAGGGTCGGGCCGGAAAATAGGGGGTTGATGCAGCGAAAAGAATGAAAAAGCATATCATGGCTACAATGAAAGTAAAAGAAGAAAATCAAAATGCAAAAGATGATCGGGACATTAAATAGCGTATGGGAAAAAGCCTAGCATGAGCTCTACCCTCCTTATTTGGCCATTACCCGGTTCCTGAGCACATTATGCTCCATTACATCAAAAGGAACCCTTGAATGCATTGTCTCATCTTAAGGGGTAGTATAAAATGCTACATCATAACAAGCAAGCTCTAACCCTTGAGCTATGCACTAAAATACATAGCATTATCAAGAAAAAGTAAAAGGTGCACTAGAGGGGTGTAAAAAGCAGGGCAGGCAGGGTAACTCAAGCCTCCACGATTGATCCCTCCTTATATTCATACACTCAAGATGTGGGCTCCCCATCAACTGGTCCCCTTGACCATGGCACTTGGCCATGAATCATTTTCCCCTTCATTGTCATACATTTACATTAACACCTATTGGTTGAGGGGTTGACCTTGGAAATGGCACTTCCCCTTCAAGGCTAGAATCACCTAATAGGTGACCATTAGCCTCCTCTATCAAAGAAGGGAAAAACTTTACGAGACTTGGTCTATTTAGATATGATCCTTGTTTGAAGTATTAATATGCCCTTAACATTCAATTTTCGTCCACTTAAATGCTCATATGATCTTAAGTCTTTGATGGATGGTTGCTTTCACTTGAGTTCATGTTGTTTTTGTCAAGTGGTCCACAATAGCCCAAGCCTTGAGGGCACATACTACACAAGTATTCAAGCCCTTTCAAAGAGATAGATGGCTTAGCAAATGCAGCGTTGAGAGAGTTGGGCCTCCTGAAGACTCAGTAGTTGTTACATGTCCCACAGTGTTGAGAAATCAGTATGCTTATGTATTAGGGTAGATTTCTCTGTCATGATAATTACTTGTGAATTTGTTGGCTAGTTTATTAAATTTATGTCCTCTTCTTTCATTAAGCAATTATCAAAAGAACATAACATGAAGATCACAAGAGACAAAAGAACACAAATATGTAGGTTCTCCAAGCCAAGGCCAAAACCCTACAAGGGGGAAAACCTAGGAAAATTCCTCTTCTTATAGAATTAGATCAAAGTGAGATATCCAAGGCCCAAATGCAACCTCCAAGATGCCAAGACAAGCCCTCCACGTTCTGCATCATCATGGTAGATTAGTGTTTGCCACAACCACAAGAAATTCTTCTTATTTCAGATCATATGTTACAAAGAATTCCCATTTATCACATATCATCTGGCACATAAAAACTTCACATTTAATCACAGACATAAATCTCAGGATACCCGCAATTCGTTGCACACATCTAGCTTCAAGAAGCTCACATATTTTGCAAACATATAGCTCAGGAACTCGTATACTTTTTCGGACATGCAACCTCAGAAACTCGCAGACCCTTACAGACATCAATGTTTTAAAACTCCAACTCTGACTCCGACTCCGCCGAGGGTCAACTCTGACTCTGACTCCGACTCAGTATTGACTCGGCCGACTTGATTTCAATGACTCGGTCGTTGTGAAAAATACATTAAATATTTATTTTTTATAAAAACACATAATTTTAAAGATTTTCGTTCATGTTTCCAAACACACAGCATTAGAATATAGATAGAAGACAACATATGATCAAAGTAGGCTCATGAATATATCCATTATATCAAAATGGCACCCAGTGCACTATCCAATACATACACGATGTTGATATAGAGATCAAAACAAAAACACATAACCAAGGAGGCTATAAATGGCCTCTACAACAAAAGTCTGTGACCAGTACTACTGGCAACTGCTAGAGTTGCCAACATCATCTGGCTCAGTGTTACTTGGGAGCAGGAGCGAAAGTGGGGACTGAGAGTGAAAACGGGAGTGGGAGCAACATTTTCAGAAGCTCCTGGTTTCGGACCGAATCCCAGAGGCGTTTGACAACCAATGTCACTAACATCAAGGTACATAGAGGGATTGGTGCTCTTGATTAAATACGAGTTCCATACCCTAATACATGACAAAATTCAATGGAAACATTGCAATCCTCCAATCCTAAATTCTGAAAACTGATAAGTTGCTGGATTTTGAATGAAATCTAAAATCTACTTTCTCCATATGAAATCCAATGAGGCCGAAACCACTCTCAAACATCCCGAGTCATTTCATGGTAATGTTAAAAATTTAAGTAAAAGGATGAAAAATGAAGATTAAGGAGAATGTTACTTTTACTTTAAGAATTTAACATTACCATGAAATTTGAATAGAATATCAATACTAGGAGAGGGGAATGGACCCCAAATAGCACTTAACCAATTTAGAAATCACCTTGGAGTCCCCAACAATCAGCTAAATGTTAAAAAGTTAAAAAAAAAATAGAAAAATCCCTGTTTTTTTGGGTGACTAGCCGGATTTAATGACTCGGCTGAGTAGATGTGGAAACGGCCGAGTTGGCTGAGTCGTGGCTGACTCGGCCTCCCGAACCATTTCCTCCACCAAGTCATATTTCTTGGCAACGAAACGGATCAACTCGGCTATTTCCATTTCGAATCGACCGAATTTTAAAACTATGACAGACATATAGCCTCAGAACTTTGCATCTTCTCACTTCAATGCTCGTCACAAAGAGCACTGAAAAATTGCTTGCTCAATTGGAGGAGGCCGCATGCCTATATATAGTTGTTCTCATATGCAAAAAGACACATCCTTTCATTGGGCCGTCTTGGCTTCTTGAGGTGAATTTACCCAAATTACATTTTCAAAAATTATTTTTCCTTTTTCTTTTCAAGAAGTCCAAATAGAACTTTGACTATGACTTAACAAATCTTAGAAGCATGAAGAACATGCTTAATTTAATGAAATAATAATAATAATAAATATTTTTCTTCTTTTTCTTCTTTTTGCTTTTTACACAAAATACATAATGATATAAGTACAGTGAAAATTATGAAGACCGAACCTAGTTACATTTTCCAACACTCTCTTAACTAGGGAGGTATTCATAATTACATAATCGGTACAAGGATACTCTCAAATTGAAATATCCTCATAAGAAGAGTCAAATTGATAAGCTATCTTCAAGCATCAACATCATAACTAGCATTGTCAAATTGCAATATAGCAAGGCTTTGACTAAAAAGCTCTAACTCTCCACTAGATTAGAGCACAATGCTGGGAGGCATACATATGGACACGACCACAACTGCATCTCAAGGCACATACCCGATCCGGATGTTCAGCAAGGATGTCCTTACAAGAATATTCTAATCTTGGATTCCCAATCCTCAAAGAATATCGGTCCTCTTCGACCACTCTTATCTTCGACACCCTGTCCAATCCTCAAAAGAGTGTTGATCCACGGGACTACTTCTATCTTAGATTCCCAATCCTTAAGAAGTATCGATCCCAGATGCTTATCCAATCCTCCATTCTCCCTACCAGTGCCTTCATTTGACGTACAGTTGTTAGTCCTAGCCTAGTGCATGAAACATGGAGAATACGGTGTCCACCATTACTCCCTCTCAACCAGGGAGGAGATCCTTACTCCCTCTCAACTAGGGACACATAACCATAAACCTTATCTTATCTCATACTTCACCAATACATCAGCTACTTGTTCTTCCATGGAGATATAGTTGTAGTTGCACGGCTCCTAAGCTTCAACTTTCCAAATTCTTTCACATTCTATCTTCATGACAAGGTTTCTCGGCTCCTAATCACATCATATCAAACTTCGAGCTTCCTAGATCTTAGACAATCTTCATGCAATTTTGTCATCAATTGGTTCATTTGTCATCTACAAGAAGCCAAACTTCCTCACAACTACTGGCACATGCCTTTCATCCTTGCATAGCAATATTCGGTCTCCATGTTCTTCAAGCCATCATCAATGCCATTCACTCGATTCATGTGCATCCAAATTGAATCAAACAGCAGTCGGTATAATATCATCAAACAAGCTATCTTTCTTTACATACTTCTGCAATAAATCCTTCCAAGGAGCCAAATTATATCCAAAACAAATCATCAATTGCCTGTCAAGGTGTGGGATTCGTCATGACAGATTCCGCTACTTGCTTCTTCTAATATCAACATTCCTTTGCATGATCTATCCTCATAGCGTTCTGCTTCCTGATCTTTCAATCATCAATCAATGTGAATGAATCAATCAACAAGCTTCAATATCGTATTCATTAGGGTGTTTATAGCTCCCTCTTTCCATCTAAGATTGGTGACTCCTTTTGCATCTAAAAGTCTTCTTTAATGCATACATCAAACTGCCCCTTCCTTTACATTCTTCATGTTATGCTACGTTCCTTCAAATCTTTCACCTACTTAGTCAAGCTTTAAATAGAACTTGCCTTGACCCGTAACCTTGGTTAGAAGACTTATGAAAGAATAAGGAGACAAATTATAAAGATAGTAGCATTAGTATTAATCAAGAAGATGTTAAATACTTATCTCTTAAGGAAGGTTGAATCCCTCTTAATCTTGGACCCCTTTTCATCAAACCTTGTCTTCACATTAGCATGATATGATAATTCCAATTCTTTAAGAACTAGGTTTCTTTTTCCTCTCACAGTGGAAACAATCAGTGAAGGTTTCTATTTCTAGGGGTTCTTTTATTCCATACTCATCTAGGGTTTACAAACCCTAGATGTTAAGACCTATCACTTACAAATTGTAGAGTCCTACAACCACACAAGAAAGTTAGTTGCAAAACCCTAGATTTTTAAGGTCTTCAAGATTTGTCACGAAAGGAATTACAAATTCTATGTAAACCCTAGAAACTTCATAGTCATCAAGACTTGTCATCCAAGCATTGCAAAATTTTACTAGCATGTTGCAAAACCCTAATGATACTTAATGGCATACCTTGTATCGATTCCATTTCTTAATCTAGCCTTTATATGCATTGATCTTCTTGGTGTGCTACCAAAACAAAACAACAATATATTACTACCTCTAATCTATATTTATGCAAACTCTTTTACCATTTTTCAAATGATCATCACTATGATGAAATGCACAGAAAAAAAATTTACATACCTCTGCAACCTTACCTTATCTCGTCCTTACAAAGATGTGGTTCTTCTTCAAGTGTCAACTCTCTTCAGTAAATGTTTATTTTCAACACAGGTTTCTCAACTTCTTCAACTTCAGAACCTTCATTGAGTTGTTAGCTTTGTCTTGGTTCCATCTATTGACATGTATTTGACTTTATTCAAGATTGCTTCTCATATTTGCAATGCAGGGATGAACTTCATAATTCTTTTAGTCCATTTGTGCTCCAAGTACTTCAGATTCTAGTGACAACCTGGGTTTCTTCTAAATAGATTGGTTTCAAAACGAAGTCTTCACAATCCATCTATGTTGCACTGGTTTTGGGGACAGAGGAACAGCGGGACGAGGGGCGAGTCCTCGAAACAGATAGAGCGCACCCCCAAATTTTCAAGGGACGGGGTTAGGGATGACAATATATATATATATATGCAGAATTCAATATTAACAGTTGTAGTTGTTTCAAGCTAGTATTTTACACAACCCTTACACTTGGCAATTAAAATCTCACACAATTTTCAAAGGGATTGAGTGACATTCCATTATTGGCCACTATACATGATTTTTAACTTTAGGAAACTTAAGTGTAACTACTTTAAATTTGTAATAAGGTCCATGAACAATCTATAAAGGAGAATTGTCTTTATATTAGTTTTTTTTCCTCATATTTCTTGTTAATGATGACTATGTTAAACAGAAAAGGCATTCCCTTTTCAATAGGTTTTGCAAACTTTCATAGCTGTGTTGAAAACCACTATTAAATAATTTGGTTTTCTAGTGATATTAAATTCATATTTCAAATTAAGAAGGGGATTGAATAGGAATTTATTTAAACATTTAGTACTCAATCCAATTCACAACTATTTGATTGTTTTCATAATGCTTGGGGTTGGGATGATGGAAGCACTGAACTTGAATGAGTCCTCCAAACCCACATACAATATGTAACAGCTTATATGATCCTAAGAAAGAACAAGAAAAATAACCACAAGGATCATCCTTTTAAAACGTTGGATTTTTTGTTTTCTTGACATGGAGGGTGCTTTTTGTAATTTTACCATTGAAAATCCAATATCTAAATCACTAGAAATCCAAAACGAAACCCATCATACAAAACCCATGTTTTGAGCTGCAACTTGTACAAAAAATTTAGATTCAATGCATTCCAAAACAATGAATGGGAAAAGTGATCATATTGTTCAATCATCAATGTCGATGATTGTCAAAACTGAAGCTCTGTGCTTGGATTATTCCCAGAACCTTCCCAAAACATCCCTGAAATCTGCCCAGAATACCCTTGAAATCTGCCAAAAACATCCCTGAAACATCCCAGAAATTTGTCTAGAACGTCTTGGGGACGGCTAGCAAGACCCCAATGGAGTCCCCAACAGTTTGGGGACGTTTCCTAAGGGTCCAAAAGTCCCCAGAACATGGGGACGCAGGGTACATAGGTATTTTTTGGGGGGACCGGTCCCCGTGCAACATAGCAATCCATCATTGTCATATACATCTAGGTCAATGTCACGCCATTTCAAAGGTCACTGCTATAATGTCATAACAGTGATCAAGAGTAAGGTTGACACTGTCATCAAGCATTGTTGTCATTGAAGGTTACTTGCCATAGCCTTGTTACCCACCACATGGGTGACACCCACAGGAGAAATTTTTCTCCTAGATTGTCTTCAGCCAGCAGACCCTTGTAGCCCCTAGATAGCTCGATGTGCCATCATCTCCACCAACTGAGCCAGCCATTATGCACCCTCGCCCATCTGTCGTGATCGTATGTTTGAAGGTGGGCCTTCCAAACCCGAAGGTATGGCTTTCATTATGTAGTTAGGTATTTTGCTTACTATTTATGGACACTTCTAGGCATGGATTAGTGGGGGGATTCGATGGGTTTGGTTTGTACTCTTGTCCCCTTGCCCAACTCAATGGTTAGCCTTGTATCTTAGTCCTATGGGATCTCCTCTAAGAGTGGCACTACATGGGAACCCCGATTTTGGTTGCATGGTCCCGCTTCCCGACATCACATACATCACTCCCCTCCGCTCATTATAACCCCATTTCACATATTTTCCATCTGGGTCCACATTTGTCCATTGGGTCCACACATTTTTCAACCCAGTTAAGTTCTTCGTGAGGGTTTTCTACTGATACGACTCTTCTTGAAGTTATAGAGAGAATTTGGTTCATTCAGGATCGTGTTCTATCCACAGCCAAGATTCTCGACACGGTCGATGCCTTTTGTTCAAACCAAGATCAATCCCAGTGCTGCCACGAAGTGAATACGCAGGTCCCATGACCACCACGAAAACGCAGTGAGTTTATTTTTTGTTGTACAGACTCAGCCGCTTTTATGTTCTGAATTAAATAGATGTTCGTATTATTGTGGCGGTTGCTGACTAGGACCGCATGAACCCTTTGATGCCGCTATCATCAACATTGCCCAAATATCACATACCCGTAGATCTCTAGTTCGTGACAAGACTAGATGTGAACCACCGCTTCGACTTAGGTGCTTCTACAGTAATTACGATTCATGTAACATTCACCCGCACAAAACTCCTTCGGTTTTCCCTACAACACGATCTCAAGAAACCTTAATCAGCACCAGTTGAATCACTTTCAGGGTCTCGACTTCTACATAATTGCTTTAATAACCTCGGATTATCTCAAACGATTCAGACACCTCATAAAAGCATGACGACCTTGAATTATGGTGGAAATATCTTCGCTTTGCTCCCATAAACATTTGATTTCCCTCGGGAAAGTACTTTGATAACCACCGGGTAAATCAATCTTAGTTTGTCCTTGAATTCGACTTCAACTATATGTATTGTCTCGAAAACAGATTCTAATTAATTTTGCTTCATAAGGATATTGTCGTTGATAATCTTCCTCAAACCAAAAGTTCTCCCAATAACCTGTGCCAGTGGCAGAACCAAAAAGAAGAAGAAAGAAAGGAACTAACTAGGGTGGAATCTTTCACCACTGAAATTAGTTAGAGGAAAGGGGCTTAAACCCTCAGAGCCTCAGGCTCAAAAGAACAGAGATAAATGATCCAATTCATGATGATTCAAATGGATTCAATCCTCTTGAATTTATAGATTTCTTTGAGGGGCTCTCCTTCCTTAACTGATTAAGTAAACTTTACTCCAAGCCCCAACTTTGGGTTTCTTCACCCAGCTGCCCCAAAACTCGCTCCATAGTGTGAATTTTGGGGTTTTTCCCCTTTATGGAAGACTATAACCTACAGGGATTGATGGGCTACTTCATCCCCTAATCAATTAATTTTTTGGGAACATTACAATTAAACGATATTTCACACTATTTGGTTAGATATTTAGGCATAAAGGGACACACTTGTCTCATCGCAAATTGATGTCATCCACCCAAAATAGATGCAATCTACCAATTGCCAGGAATTATTAGGATCCAATTCATGGAAAATTTTATTGTCAGCTCATGAGAAATGACATCTTGGTTAATAAGAATGAATGCACAAAATCAATTGTAGAAAATAACAACACCACAACTAGGTGCAATTTCTAAATTTTTTCAAAACGAAATCTTCTATCAACATCCCCATTCATAGATGTGGGTCTGGATGATAATTGATCATATATATGGAGTGAAAGAAATCAGAAAAAAACAAACTCTCTTCCAGGTTTAGTAATGCTCGTGCTATCAACTGGCAGGGATGGATTTTAATGTAGTTACAAGTTACACCTGACAAATTACAACAATTATCAAGGTGCTTTCAATGGACAGCTTACATTTAAAAATAAAAACCACAGTTCTCTGGTGTTGCTATTACAAGCTTGGATACAATTATAACCAATGTTTTTAAAACTGGAACCAGTGACCAAACTGATCCACCTAATGAACCAGTTTACTGACTAGAACCGGTCTAACCGGGATTGGTTTGGTCTAAACGAACCGGTTTTAGAAAAATACATTAAATAATTAATTTTTAATGAAACAAAACCATTTTTAAGATTTAAAACCATGATTCCAAGCCAATAGAGACAAAATATGCAAAGTTTGCTCATTTATATACCATGTAAAGGTGAATATATCGAAATGGCACCTAGTGCAATACATATCATCGACAAAATAGCAAAATACATAAGCAATGAGGCTCTAAATGGCCTATGAAGTCCAAAAACAATGCTGCAAGCTTTGAGGCCATTGGCCTACTACAAGTCTACAGTGCACACATGATCAATCATCAAGTTCATCACCACTACTAGCCACAGGATCATCATCAGGAGCTACATAGACATCATCTGGTTCAGAGTCTGAGGATGCCTCAGCCTGATCTGCAACCTTAGTAGCAATGCCACCAATAACAATAGAAGTGGACCTAATGGAAGCACGAGTTTGTCAACCTGTACGACTAGTGCCTTCCATTGGTTCTTTGCCTTTCCTTGATGCCGCTACTGATCCTGGTTTTGATGCCGCCACAAAATCTGCTTCATCCCCCGCTAAAGCCATGTCGATATCAAAATTAGCCTCAAACACATGATCTTCAGTCTCCTCCACCCATTCTAATGTTGGATCAATATTGTCCAACACAATGGGATCTAGATCAGGTGCTTTGTTCATCAGTTGGTTCCTCATCAGTCGAAGGTTGTATTGCACGAAAACAAGATCATTTAATTGTTTTTGTTCCTTAAAGGCTTGGAGAGTGTGTTTTTGGAGGGAAAGCACCCTTAATTTCCCTCTAAAACCCCTAAACTACCTTGGAAAAGCCGCACTGTGGGTCATCGGTGGCATGGTAGGTAACTGACCGGGTTAGGACCGGTTAGGGCCAAATTCTCGCCACAGCGCCTTGTTAACCGGGTTTTTCAGCTGGTTCCAACCGGTGGCCCTGCTGACCAGCCGGTTAGACCGGTAACCGGTTAGCTAGGCCGGTTTTAAAAACTATGGTTATAACCTGATCAAGTAAGATTGTCATACTCTAGATATGGCCTGCTTGAACTAATAATGTCACATAAACATTTGACCAATTAATCATGATAGGAGGTCTATCCATGCTCCCGGTTGAACTTGATCTTTTTCCCCTTGGAAACCACTAATATCATTCCATCTATTTCAACCTCTTAGTATCTGGAAATTTTGTTGGTTTGCCTAATTCGATAGAAGCTTCTATAGCAGGTATTTATGTGTTTTCAACTTCGCAATTGCAGACATAGTAATATGGAAACAAAAGCAATAAAAACCAGAACAGTCATACAGTAGACAACCTAAGACCAAATGAACTGATCAGTATACCCAAAAGATACCTCATAAATGAAGTTTTCTGCAGAAAATAGTCCACCAAGGAATTTAGTGTGTGTCTCTTATATTGTTCTCAATTTTAAGAATCAACCTATGGGGATTGATGGGCTACTTCATCCCCCTGATCAATTAATTTTTCAGGAACATTACAATTAAACAAAATTTCACACTATTTGGTTAGATATTTAGGCATAAAGGGAAATAAACACACATGTCTCATCGCAAATAGATGTCATCCACCCAAAATAGATGCAATCTACCCATTGCCAGAAATTATTAGGATCCGCTTCATGGAAAATTTTATTGTCAGCTCATGAGAAATGACGTCTTGGTTAATAAGAATGAATGCACAAAATCAATTGTAGAAAAAAAAAACACCACAACTAGGTGCAATTTCTAAATATTTTCAAAATGAAATCTTCTATCAACATCACCATTCATAGACGTGGGTCTGGATGATAATTGATCATATATATGGAGTGAAAGAGATCAGAAAAAGCAAACTCTCTTCTAGGTTTAGTATGCTCGTGCTATCAACTGGCAGGCTGGATTTGAATGTAGTTACAAGTTACAACTGACAACTTACAACAATTACCAAGGTGTTTTCAATGGGCAGCTTACATAAAAATAAAAACCACAATTCTCTGGTGCTGCTACTACAAGCTTGGAAAAAGTTATAACCTGATCAAGTAAGATTGTCATACTCTAGACATGGCCTGCTTGAACTAATAATGTCACATAAACATTTGACCAATTAATCATGATAGGAGGTCTATCCATGCTCCAGGTTGAACTTGATCTTTTTCCCCTTGGAAACCACTAATATCATTCCATCTATTTCAACCTCTTAGTATCTGGAAAGTTTATTGGTTTGCCTAATTCGATAGAAGCTTC
Organism: Pinus taeda; assembly: GCA_000404065.3. Classification (NCBI taxonomy): domain Eukaryota; kingdom Viridiplantae; phylum Streptophyta; class Pinopsida; order Pinales; family Pinaceae; genus Pinus; species Pinus taeda. The sequence continues at coordinate 21,606 of APFE030850360.1, forward strand.
TATAGCAGGTATTTATGTGTTTTCAACTTCGCAATTGCAGACATGCAGCAAAACGGAAACAAAAGCAATAAAAACCAGAACAGTCATACAGTAGACAAGCTAAGACCAAATGAACTGATCAGTATATCCAAAAGATTCCTCATAAATGAAGTTTTCTGCAGAAAACAATCCACCAAGGAATTTAGTGTGTGTCTCTTATATTGTTCTCAATTTTAAGAATCAACTACTATGCAAGGACCTCAATGGGTTTTGGTTATTTCTGTGTCAAAGTACCATATCATTGAGTGCCAACCAAAATACTATAACTCTCTAAAACCTAAAAATATTCACAAAGAGGCAAGCAGGCAGAGAAGAACAGCTCATGATTTCTACTTTCAAGGTAGTGTCCCACGTAATCAATTATGCTCAGGTCTATTTCATATTAATCCCCTATTCATTTCTTCCTTTGGTCAAATGTTGAATATTATTTCTGAATGTGTGAAACAAGTAAAAATTTAAACTATTCACGATTATCATAAGAGGCTGGCTAGAGTTGGGTTGCCATTCTATCTTGGCAAACTCTAGATGTGAGAATCGTGTTACCTGGCTAGCCAGAGTTGGATTTGCTACTCTAGCTTGCAAAACTAGAGATGTGAGTACAAACCTACAATTTTACATGATATCTTAACAAGAAAGGTAAAATTTGAGTATAACCAGAAAAATACGACAAAATTGATAGAAAATTTTGCAAGCCCAGAATCCACTGAATCTAAAGTCCAAACATATCCATCCAATTCCACGCAAATAGTGTTTTCCAATTTACACAGACTGAGAAATATTTATAATGTATTCCTGAACAGAAAAGGATAGTAAAAGACTAACATGCAGTCACATGTTTAGGGAAAAGTCTAGTTACTAAACCATCACTTATGAAAAATATTAAACAATATTACAACAGACCTAAATAAAGGGGAATATTTCATGTGTGTGATTGAAAAAAGCATTAGCTTGTCTTGGGTGAACCAACATAGAAATATTTTGGAACAAACAACTATCAAAAATAAATGATTAGACAAATAAAAACCTTACTATTTCATAACATACCAGAACACATTGATCTGTGTGATTGATATGTGATAAGCTCTCTGGTAAACAGTTGGCCAGCAAATCAGGAAGATGCCAGTTAGAAAAGGATGAAAGTGATGACATAGAAGGCAAAGCTGTCTTTAACTCCTCCTGCAACTTTTGAAAATTCACTTTATTGGGCAGAGAAGGAAGTGCTGTCATAACTTCCATCTGTAATTTGTGAAGATCATCCCTACTCGGTATATGAGGCAAATGATGCACTCTTGTGAGATCGACAACCTTCGGTAGTTTTGTCACTGTGTATATTGTAAGGCAGAGAAAAATGAAGAATCCCACCAAATGCCTGAAACACAATATATCTCCAATTAGGTGAACATTAATTAACTCTCTCTGTACGGAGCTAAATCAGAAAAAAAAACATTTCAAAATCGACAAGATGGAAAATTACAAGTTCACAAAGAGTTAATGTATGTTTGACTATAAAAATGTTACAGAAACCTCAAATACAAGCCTGCACATACAATTGGTAAATAGTTAAGGAATCATGTAATATATATATTCTACAACAAACATATTTAAAATCTTTTGTTTTGTTAAGGAAAGCTTCCCCACATTCATAGATTACATTCTTAGCAAATCCATCTACATATTTTAGTGTTCCTCACCCCAAGGGATTTGAGCCTAGCACATACTAGCACAAAACTTGGCCAACAACATTTGCAATTAGTTAAACTAACCGCTTAGCTTAGGCTATATATATAGCCCTGAGGGTTAGCTTGATCAGTCGTGGAGCTAAATCTGAAACCTCTCAAAATTGAGAGGTCATGAGTTCAAATCTCCCAATTCTCTTGCGGTTAAGCACTATAATCAAAGTTGATAGTTTATCTTGTTTACATTCATGGATCATGGGTAAGCGCTCAAAGTTCAAACAGTTTTTTTTACCAAGTTTTCCTTGGGATAAAAAAAAAATATATATATATTATATAGTATAGTATATATTTATGGTCTCTAGAAAAAAGAACCACAGATGCAATAGAAGATGAAAAAAAGTAAGTTAATGAGTGGACAAAAGCCACTTCCTTTCTGGCAAAATTTACACCCAAATCCAGCAGAGATCTATACCTTGGTAATTATTCTTGGAATTTATACCAGCAATTTACACCCAAGGGTTTTGACATTCTATAAACTATTAAAATAAAATAGAAAAACATCTACCTATGAACCATTAGAATTAAATAGGAGAGCCTTTCTATGATATTAAATCCCTGAAAACAAAAATGAACTATGAAATTTTATAGCTAGGCTATTGAACCACAGAAACCAGATAATCCAAAGCGAATATCTTTGATCAAATCTCTAATTAAATTCCAATTTGAATTTTAATTGTGGGAGGAGGACCAACACACTTATCAAAGGGAGCTTGCACTGCTGGTGAAAGACAACTGTTGTTATTGCTCCCCTCAAAATGATTGCCCAAGTGAGATGTAAACCCCCACGCCCCATAAAAAGTCTTTAATAAGTCTTTAATAGTCCAAGCCATTAAGACAATGTCCCACCTCTTGATAACTAGTGGTTTCTCACTTGAAGTTTAAAGAAAGCATCTCTATATATATATATATATATATAGGAGTATTGAGAATGCTTCGTTTAGACTTTAATGATATTATTTTGGAAGGTTTTCAAGAAACATGATATAATCCAAAAACCTCCTAAAGTGGAAAATCACACATCACAAAAATCCATTTAATGTCCAAGCCATTAAGACAATGTCTCATCTCTTCATAATTGGTGGTTTTTCACATTTAAGTCTGAAGAAAGTATTTTTCAAGACTTTTTTTTGTTATAAAAAATATGTTTACATTACATACAAAGAATATACACGTTTCAGTCATTAACAGATTATTTGAAGCCCATAACAAGTCTTGAAGCCATAACAATAAAGCTTGTCATGTCACTTACAGGAATTGAACCTAGGTAAGGAGAATACATTCCTCTCAACCACTTAAAATAAACTCAATTAACAGATTTTGGAACTTTCCATATATATTTGAGTAGGGAGGATAATAATCTCTATATATATACCCATCAAAATTTCAAGAACAATGACTCGAGAATATTGAAATTCAAAGCCCAATATGTGGGAGGTGTAAATTTTTTATCTATAATATGAAGGAATTAATACCTGACATTAAATTGAATGATTAAAAATCTTTACAGATAGAAATTTCATCCAAGTTTTAAATGAATTTATAGTATATACTAGTAATACTATCTATTTGGAAATTTTTCAAGAACGTCTGAAAACCTTCCACGGTGAATATTCACATTAAAGTATCTACAAATACACACGCTCTCTGCACACAACAGAATTCAAGAACAGTGACATAAACTGAAAAACTTCCAAAAATGAAACTACTCTATGACTTGCAAGCAACCACGGGGGAGCCATTTACTCATAAGCCCAGTGGTTAACTCAATCAATTTAAACTAACCCGTTTAAAGGCAAACCTCTTGTTTAAACTAACCAGTTTCAAGGCAATGATTTTTAAGAGTTCCCAGTAAAGTTCCTAACACACGTTGTAATCTAAAAACGATTACTCAAATGAAAAGGCACTTCACAGGAACATTTTCATATATATAAATATATATATACCAACCAGAATTTCAAAAACTATGATACAATTTAAAGACTTTCCAAAGCCAAACCATTCTATGAAATGAAACCATGAGGTGGTTATTCACTTACGTCCAAACATTGAGTGTCTCATTGTGGATTGTAAACATGCTGAGAAGAACCTGTTTGATAGGCCATTCTGGTCTGTAATACCCCAAAATATATTCGTTATCCCGCAAATATTCGGGCAAAGCATGGTACTCCACAAGCTGATACTTGACCTTCTTCCATAGTCTCTTGGTCCTGTCGGGGGAAGCAATATCCCCATCATGATCCGCATGAGGATGACCTTCAGAGTTTCTCGAAACCGACACACCTCTGAACTTTAAATTCCCAGAATCAGCCTCTGAAGAACCCATTCTTTACCGCCCCAGACCTTAATCTCGGTACTTGTTAATGAAGTCCACACCAAACGAATCTTGTTTCTATTTTCCAATTGAAGAATTGATTGGGATACAAAATAAAATATTCGTATACCCCAAAATTGAGTTAGGAAAAATTTCTGGACTGGCCCAGATTAGAATTTAGAAAAACCAGTAAGAGTTCTGGAACTGATTTGAGCAATTGTGAATCTGCTTGGTATGTTTTGAAGAATAAAACCGGGACTGAATTGGGTAAATATCTAACTCTCCTGGGCTTTAAAAACCACAAACAACAGGATAAATATATATATGTGTGATCAAATATATATGTTCAAATATAGACGCAATACTCTGTTTGGGGTTTAAAAAATTAGAAGTAAGGAATGGAATCGAGGATATATCGGAACAGTATCCAATTCCAGTTATATGGCTCATAAATAAAGATATTCTAGTAACCTAAAACCCAGGGAGAAATTGTAATGGACAACTATTATTAACAGAGCGAATTGTTAAGTAGAAATGGGGCTTTTTCATGATAATCAAATTTCAATTACATTCTTTCCCACATACGAAAATGGATTGAAATTTTAGACAAAGAGAAACCATGGGTTTTTCTGATAGTGGTATGCTCGGTGGCAACGGTATTGAATAATTCAAACTATCTCCGTGCTTGCCGCTTTATATGCCAAATGGTCTGACCTTTGGACACGCAATTGAAAAAACTGCGACGAGAACTAAGGCGAGATATTTTCGGCGAGAAAAATTACTGGATCTCCTAAAGGTAACCGGGAGATACCGCAACTCGAACTGCAGCAAGATATTTTAGGAAACAACGTGGATGTGTAACTAATATTTAATAATAAATATATTATTTATTTTGATATATTTTACACCTGAAATATTATTTGTGGCTGTGTAACTAATATTATTTAATAATAAATATATTATTTATTTGATATATTTGACACCTGAAGTATTATTTATATATATATATATTACGTTATTTCAGTTTTGTGCATCTTTTCAATAGCTTGGACAGAAACCTGCCACATCCCATGAAACCTATCAGAAAATTGAATCTCGAAAATTCTTCCAAAATATCACGAAAATCCTTGGTCGCTGTTTCTTACGGACACGATACGCATTGTCGGTTAACATGAAAGTTGGAGGCGCTATTTTCAAGAAGTTTGATAATATCTTTTTATAAATTACAAGCTAAAAAAAATACTGCCTATAAAGTATTAACACCACCGCATTTAGAAAATGTTACTTATTCAAGAATATTTTAAAAATAAATGGAATAAAAATGATATATTTTTGTGGGAGGATTTAGTGTTGTTATAATGGGATGTTATCCTCTTTATTTAGTTTCAAATTTTTTTAAGATATTTTTGGCATGTTATGATGAAACTAAGGAGTAGGTTCTTCCGCCTTTACTTCTTGTTAAGTTATTCAAGAAGTAGGCTCTCCACCCTCATGGAGTCTCTTCCCCAAATTACACTAGTCTTTTCAATATATACTCTTGATGTTATAGTGGCAACAACTAGGTGTTATAGTGGCAAAAACTAAGTTTGATCTTGGGTCTCACCTAGATTACTTTCCTCTTATTTCTTAATTTAATATTCTCAATATATACTCTTGGTGGTCTCACCTAGATTACTCTCCTCTTATTCCTCCCAAGATTACTCTATTATTCCAAATATATACTCTTGGTGTTATAGTGGCAACAACTAGGTTTGATCTTGGGTCTCACCGAGATTACTCTATTATTCCCAATATATACTCTTGGTGTTATAGTGGCAACAACTAGGTTTGATCTTGGGTCTCACCTAGATTACTCTCCTCTTATTCCTCCTTAATAACTCAGTCATCTTCCATTATTCCTCCCTAAATTACTCTGTTATTGTGGATATATACTCTTGGTGTTATAGTGGCAATAACTAGATTTGGCCTTGGGTTTCATCCATATTACTCTCCTCTTATTCCTCAGCAAATTACTTTATTATTCCTCCCCAGATTACTTTATTATTTCAATGTTCCAAAAAATTAGTAAATCACCAAAAAAAATATTAAATATAAATATTCTCTCCAAAACCAAAAATAAAATAATAAATTAACACCCAAAATCCAGTTACATTTACTTTTATACCCTCGCAAAGAAAAAATCTTAAATGATAGATATTTTTTTAGTATTTCAAAAAAACAAGAATTCATGTTTATAAATAATATAAATTAATGCATGAAATTTTCTTTATAAATTATAATAATAATATATAATATTATCATAATATAATTATAAATGAATAACAAAATTAATAGAAACTAAATAATCTACGACATATAAATTTTATATTAAAATCTTGGGAATTTCCAACCACGAATATACTTTTTAAAAATACGAATATGCTATTTTCTTAAATGCTTGATCCTATCATTGTCTTTTATAGAGCAATCAATTGAATGTGAATTAAAATCCAAAACGCTAAATACTCCCCATGGTAAAATGACCTTACGTCTTCTACACAGCAACCAATATGGCTTTGCTGGCTTAAGAATCCTAAACAAAACGATAAATTTATTGGTCCCCGTTGTACTTATCAAGTACACTACGTCTAGCATAGGTGTGTTATGTTCTCATCTAATTCCTTTAATTCATATGGGAAAGGAAAGGTCCTCACACACTCCATCTCTTTTTCCATGCTTTATTGAGTATGGATGAAGCAAAAGTGACAACACAAATTGGTTTTTTTTTAAATAATAAAGAGAAATCATATATGAATCATAATAGATGGTTTGAAATGTCGGTTCCAAAATAATGATGTGATTATTCCAAAATTTATTTGATAAAGAAATTATATAGTTTTCATAATAAAAAAATAGAGTATATTGGATATTATTTTTTGAATT
>APFE030850360.1:28633-68292 GCA_000404065.3 Pinus taeda
TAATAATAATACTGAAATAAGTTTTCTATCATGGATAGTTATGAACGTGGATAGTTTGTAAGCAAGGGAATAAGTAGGAGGGAAGGTGCCTTTTATCTAGAACATTATTGTTGCTATTAATTTGAATATCTCTATCGATATTCTCGTCATACCATAATAAGCATTCAAGGTGTTTGTTGTTGGAAATACTAAGAGGGGAGGTGAATCAGTGTTTCTTTCCAATTGTTACTTATACTAGTTAAATCAATTATATTTAGAACACAAAATAAGCAATAGGAATAAATGCTTTATTAATATAATCTTTATAATGAATCGAGTACAATATATATAGGGCTCCAACCCTTGATGAAGACACTGATCTTCAATTCCCCGAGCTCCAACCCTTGATGAAGACACCGATCTTCAATTCCCCGGGCTCCAACCTGTTACCAAGCACCAACTTGGTCTTTTGTGAGGCTCCAACCTCTAGGGCTTCGACCCTATCTTGTCAAGGCACCAACCTTGGATTTAGGAGCACCAACTCCAAGGACACCAATCCTTCCAATTTTGAGGCACCAACCCCAAGGGCTCCGACCCTATCTTGTCAAGGCACCAACCTTGGATTTAGGAGCACCAACTCTAAGGAGACCAATCCTTCCAATTCTGAGGCACCAACCCCAAGGGCTCTGACCCTATAGTTTTGCTTTGTCAAGAAATGTTTTAATTGTTTACATTGCTCTCAAAATCTTCTTCATTGTGTTATGTCAATCTACAACTTCAATGTAGTCTCCATGTTACATCATCAATGACAATATTGTCTCATAGAAGGTGTCACCATTGCTCTTGATATTTACCCAAACAAAATTTCCAAGTCACATCATGATGACTAATACATCATGGTCCTCATTAGTCTTCACACAACTTTAATGTGTCTACAATGAACTGCACTGAGCTCTGCACAAAAACAACTCTATGTTTCAATCCTTTGTTCTAGAAATTGTTTCAGAGGTGTGACTGTCACGACTTCAAGTTGTGCGTTCAATTAGAGACAACCCTATTCACACTCAAATAATCTTCTTAGATCCACAAAATGTCATTTTTGAACTGTTATCTAAATTATTGTCAAACAGAGGTCCAAGTTGTATGAATGACCCTATGCGCAGTCAGTCTCGACTTTCTTCGTTCTTCAACTCTTAATGCTCATGTGTATTTGTCTTCTGATAGACCTTCGGCTTCCTTTCCTCTGTTTCTTCGCTTTCACTCATCCTTCGGCTTCACGAATTGTGAACTATTACTTCTTCTCTATGTTATAAGCCTAAGATCGATTCCTTGAAGTGAAGTGTTTCAACTTGTATATATATGAGTTTTTCCAATAACCAAAAGCCACGTTCATTGGGAGGAGAGGCCAACTTATGAGTTTCACATTACAAAATTATATCGGAGAGGCCTTTTTTTTTAATATTCATCCAAGGCTATACCCACATGGAGGTCCCACATGGCACATTATCACATTAATCGCAATCGCAACATTCATGAAAATTAGAGTTATTCGTTTAATCCCGCAATCACAACTTTCAGAGGTTTGCACATAACATAGTTGATTCCCCTATTGCCGACGGAGCGTATGCGATATGATATTAAACAGTTGTTGATAAATCCGTCGGGTCCACAACCTTATCGCAAACGGCGGTTTGACATCCCTTAGAAACTAGCGATAATGCGAATGAGATATTGTATAAAATCATGTTATAATGGTGTAGCGGGTCTGCAATAGTATATCGCAATCGGAGGTTTTTTCGTGACCTTTATGACTTGCAATATGAAAATTCATATGATGGATGCGATATTGTATTAAGGTGTATTATAATGGAACCATCGGGTAAGCAGTACATATCACAATTGGCGTTTTTAGTGTGACCTTTTTAATACTTGGGATACCTAACTTTCGATAGTGGCAGACACAGTATTACATTAGAGCTTGTTCTATTTGGCCAGTCGAGTCCGCAGCTCAAAACGCAATCGCAAATTTCAAGTGTGACATTCCTTTGCGATACATAACTTCCGATGTGGCAGTTCCGGTATGGTGGATGTGATATAGCAATACAACATATTGTTATGGAACCATTGGGTTCGTAATACATATCACAGTTGGGGGATTCAACTTGACACATAATAAAGTGATAAATTCGTCGATATTGATTTCTCTGATGCACTGTGGACTTTTGTTAAAAGTTTTCCACGGTTTGTTTCTTAGATTGGGTTCTAGCTCCTCCGTCAACACTGTTTATGCCCCTCCACTGATGTGTTCCTCTTTGCTTCTCGATGGCTTCTAATGACCTCTTCCTCTTACTCTTTGGCTTCATGATGGCTTCCAATAGCTCTTCTTTGACCGCTCTTGTTCTTGACTTCCAATGGCTTCCCTAATGGCTTCATATCATCATTTAGTATCCCATAATATTGCCATATTGACATCAATAACAATATATATCAACACCTGCAAATAGATAGCCATGTTAATTGGTTGGAGAGATGGAAAAATTGTAGAAGTTACAAGGTCAAATTGTATCATGGAGGATACAAGGCTCATTTGTTGGATCGTGTCAGATATCAATGCTAAAATTGGGAGTCAAAATACCACGTGAGAGGCTAAAGATCCAGGACCTGACCAGGAGGGTGAGTCATTGTCTCTCAATGTGTTACTTAACCAAATGGTGCCATTCCACCTTTTGTTGTTTCCTATTCATTCAATCTATTCTAGTTTCATATTTTCCTACAATTCGTGCTTCTTTCCTCTACAGTGGGTCTCCCATCGGTTGTTCACCTTGATTGTAGGGATATATTTTCATAAGAAGGTTGGTCTCCCTTTTTGTTGTTCGTTATAGCACCTAACCTCGCTTGTCCTAGTTTGTGTATTATCAGAACCCCTATGCCCTCTTTGGCCTTAGCCTCTTAGAGGTTCCCTTTCACCATCCTCACATGGGTAGACATGGATCCAACTCATCTTCCTCTTCTTGTTGATTTTTGTGGTCTCCCTCTCATCTTAGGACGGGCTCTTTCCTCCACTCTGACTCGCATCATCCCCAAATGAGTGTTCTAAAAATCCTCATTGGTTTGGTCTTGTCTCCTTGATGGGATGTTAGTGGCAAAAGACGAGCCCTTTGTAAGTTCCAGTCTTTGGTGTATCTACACAAGGTTACCACCTTTTTGCTCTTACTAGTTCTTGCTCCTAGACATTTAGGTATATGTTTATTTGTGGGGTCTCCATAACAGTCCTTGCATATCTCTCTTCATTGGCCTATCATTTTCAGGTTCCTCAAGCTCATCATGGCAAGAGGTAGAGGAGGTAGATGTCAACCACTGTAACACCCTCCTCCCACATTTACCCAAGCTAACTGGCCAACCGGGGTAAACATGTGACAAAGAGTTACTATAACATGATTCAACTCCCCATGTATAGTTAATGAAGTGGAACCGACAAGGTAAGACCAATCTGACCTTCCTTGGGAGCTACAAAATCTTAAGGAGCCAACCAACCCCTTCAGTTGTCCAACCCATTGTAGCATCCATTGTCCTTTTAATTTTATTTTCAGTTTTATTTCCAAAAAAAAATAAAATAAAAATATATATTATGTTATAGCAGAAATAAGAGGAAATGCGGAAATTTGAAAGAAATGACTTATTTTATATTATTAATGGCTTTTGAATGTGAGAAACTCGCGAGAAGATATGAGTCGTCCACTTGCAAGGCAACAGATCTGACGGTAATCGTGCAGTTAACAAGCGCGAGGGTTAATTCAAAATCGGACGCAATAAATTATAAAGTTGAGTTAAAACCTCGGTTGATCAGGGTCGTCTGCTTGCAGGCAGCAGATCCGACGGATATCCCATCGAAAAGTGCACGGGTTATATTTTTAAAATCGGACCCGATAAGCCTTTTAACAACAATTTTATTTCCTATCGAGTCCATAAGGAAGTCAAAGGCTTGTTGAAAAAGCAGACGTGATAAGGTTTTGTTTAACAAGTTTAAAGTCTTGTTGAGTTTCGAAGGATCGAACCGTCCATTGAATGGGTGAATATTTGACAGTGATCGTGTTCAAATGTGCACGTGAATTCATAGCTCAGTTGGACCCGATATGTAATGAATTAGGGCTTTATTCCTTTGGTTTCCAGCAACAGTGATTGGTTGGGTTTCCTTGCGTTTTATCCAATTAGAACATTTCCGATGCATACGCAAGCCCAAGTCCACACATGGAGTTTTGTTAAAATGCAGTGTGTTGTGTTAAAACAGTTTAACTATTATCAGAACATCTACAGAGAAACTTCTTCAGTAGCCAAGGCACAGATCCGAACAGCGAGCAACCGTCATCAGTTTTCTAATTTCTGTTACTTCCTGTTATTTTGTTTTCTTGAGAATGAGGTGTCTTTCACCCTCTAATGTAATATTCTGTAGTGATTTTTACTTTAGACAGTTAGGAGATAGTTAAGCAGTTTGACAGTTTTGGTGATTAACAACTGTCTCATAATGTATAAAAAGAAGAAAATTTACAGAGAGAGGGTTCGAATTTTTTGAAGAACCTGGAGACTAGGCCACTATATTCTTGATAAAGCTATTGATTAATGAAAGAATCATAAGCTTTCCACACATTTTTGGGTATGATTTTGTGATTTCTCTATTATGTGTCATCATATGTCTTCTTCTTTTAAGTATGGTAATGAAGCAATAGGTCTTTATTTGCTCATGTAAATGAAGTTAAAATTCCTTAAAAGAGCGCTCCTATACTTGAAGTTCCTACCTCTACAATTCTTCTAAGTTACAGATAGTAATTTCTGTGTAAAACAGTATATTGTCTTTAACTTCTCTAAGTGTCACAGATAATAGATTATGTGTAAAACAGTATATCGTCTCTGACTTCTCTTAGCATTCTTCATTCAACATTCATATTCAGCAATCAAATGGCATTCTGAGACTTTTGTGTCACCTAAGTATTGAGGGTTAAAAGCCAGGTCTTTCAGGTCCTTCATTTGAGAATACAACATACAATTAAGTGACAACTAAGTGACATAAACAATAAACATTAATGTCTCAAGCATAATTTCTACACAACCATGAAATTGGTTTCTTAAGGGACAACATTAATTGGCGCCGTTTCCGAGGAGAGAATACAAAAACACTTTTCCCTGGGTTTTTAATATTTTCCTCTAGTTGTTAAGTGAGGAGGAAATATTTGACTATATTGAACAAAAATAATAACTCTGGCTCCAAAGAGACCCCATACAAGGTCAAATACCTCACAGCAGAAAGTTCAAGCCCTTTCAAACCCTAAGAGGTTAGTTTCTAAGAGGGTTGGAAGGCCAAAAACTCCACTTACACCAAGCCCTGCACTATCTGCACCTGGCAGTAGTTCAACTCATTTTTCATCCAAACATTCATCATTTATTGACCAAGAGTCACCTTTTACATCCGATTCATTTCAAAAGCCCAACTGTCAAGAACAACCTCTAGAGTCTGTTTCTTTTTCAGTATCTGTTATAGTTATTCAGCCTAAACCTATAACTACATTGCCACCTTCTCATACTCCATTTACCCCTCAGTCAGGTTCCACATCTGTTGGTAATCAAGGTTCAGTAAGTTCAGGAGAAAACATGGCAGCACCTACATTCTTGATGAATAGGTATGCACATATTCAATTGCCACAACAATTGAATCAAATGCCTCAAGGTTCTTCCTCGTTTCACAGGGGAGGATGAACAATAGCAATATTTTGTAATTTTGTAGAGAATCTAAATGTTGAACATCTAGATGTTGTTCTAAGACTTTTTGTGCAATCCTTGGATGGAGAAGAAAGAAAATGGTTGAAAGGGCTTCCTAATAACTCTATTACAACATGGGAAGAGATGGAGTGCCTGTTCACCCAGAGATGGGGAGAGAAAAGAGACCATGGGTATTCACTCATAGAGTTTAATGCAATTAAGAAGAAATCTGATGAAAGTGTTGTTGAATTCATCAGAAGGTTTAATAAATTGTACAATAGTCTTCTAATGGATATTAAGCCCCCTCCTACTAGTGAGAAAATAACTTTTGCAGGGGCTTTTGAGTCAAATTTTGGATTCACATTGAGGGAGAGAAGATCTGCAACCCTTGATCAGATCCAAACTGATGCCTTAGACATAGAATCAAATCTGGTCGATGCGGGTAAAGCACCAGAGACACAACCTATCCAAGATAAGGGAAAGGCTAAAGTGGAATCCTCCCAAAGTCAAACATTAGAGGATATGAGTAATGTAATTAAAAATTTGTCATATAAACTAATTAAATTAGAGTTGGAGAGTAAGAATTCTCAGAGGCAAGCACAACAGAACAGAAATTTAATTCCTCAATATAGAAGACAACCTCTGGAAATCTTGCAAAAGGAGAGAAAAGATCAAGATCAGATTCAAGCACCACCGTATTTTGAGGCAGATCCTGATGAAGTATCAGATCATTCCAGGGACCATGATGTTCAGATTTCCACATTGTTTGTAGTAGATGAAGATGAACTAGGCGTTAAGGGAGAATAATATGAATATGCTGAAACAGATGCCATCTATGATGAGAATGAAATTGATGAGTATTGGAAGTAGTTTTACGATTTTGTGCAGGCAAAATTACATAAGAAATATGACTTGAGATCAAGGAAAAGATCTAAAGTCAAGAAGATGAAGGTGAGCAGCAAGTTCCAACTCCCTTACAGAAGGCGACTCCACAAGAACCACAGCCTGCAAAGCAATTGAATAAAGGAAAGCAACAACAAAATACAAATAGCAAGACTCAAATGCTTCAAGGTGAGTCTTCTCAAGACAAAAGTGATAAAATTCCTTTAGAAAAACTTGTTTCCATTCCACAAGAGGTTTCAGTCATGAAGAGAAGTGAAGATGAAAATGGAAGAAGTACTAAACAGGTTCATGTGTTTAGTCTCACTAAGGAATTAGAGAAAATCAGAATTCAAGTGCTCCTCACAAAGTTGGTCAAAACACCAATTAATTAAAGGGAGATTGTTGAGTTTATTAATCTATCTCAGAATGTGAATATAAATGACATCGTGAATCTGCAAGAAGATAAACCAGTAGTGGTTTTTGGTCCACATGTGGAGGAGGTAGATTCTTCAACACCTCCTTTCTACATTTCTCTATTGATTCATGATTTCCTCTCGCACAATTGTATGTTTGATTTAGGAGCTTCACATAACCTTATGCCATTATTAGTGATGAAACAACTAAACCTACAAGTTACTAAACCCTACAAAGACATGTATTCTTTTGATTCAAATAAAGTCAAGTGTCTGGGGGTCATTAAAGATATGGTGGTGTCACTAGCCCAGATCCCAGCTAGAAGCTTGGTAATGGATGCAATGGTAGCAGATATCCCTGCTAGGTTTGGAATGTTGCTATCTAGGTCATGGGGGGCTAAATTGGGTGGTGTTTTCAAACTAGATTTTATATATGCTGTTATACCAATTTTTGGTGGAGAAGAAAGGAGGTTGTACAAAGAAACTAGATTTGTAAAAACATTCACAAAAACGGAGCAAGTAATTCACCTGTATATAGCCAAGAGAAAGATGACTTTTCTTGCTTCATGCTGCATGACAATGCAGAGTTGGCTGAAGATAACTAGAGGCAGCTCACTTCAGCCAATGTAAATACAGAGCTGCAAACAAAAGGGGTACATGGAAGTTCTTCTTTGATGGAGTCTATTTTAAAGAAGGAATAGGCGTTGGTTTCCTTCTAATTGCACCTGGAGGTAATATGTTCCCTTTTTCTTTTAAATTGGAGTTTGAGGCAACAAATAATGTGGTAGAATATGAATCCTTGATCATTGCTCTGTAAACAGCAAAACAAATGGGAGTACAATCAATTTCCGTCTTTAGAGATTCATAGCTGATTATAAATCAAATAAAGAATCATTGTCAAACAAAACACCCTAGGCTTAGAGCATACAGAAATGAATTGTGGGATTTGGTTGAGAACTTCTTTGAAGCTTTCAACATTTAGTTCATTCCAAGAGATGGAAACAGATTAGCAGACTCTTTGATTGTGACTGCTAGTACTTTCAGGCCTCCTATTAATCCAAAGCTAAGATACGAGGTTGAAATGAGGCATAGGCTTTTTGTTCATGATAATATAAAGCACTGAAATTTTTTTGAAGATGATCAACGTATTAAGGAATTCTTGACAATGATTGAATATTTTAAGGGCACAAAGATTGAACAAGATGAAGATGAAGCAATAGAAGGTGCAGAATTAAGTGGTTTGAAAAATTCTATAGTTGATCAAAAGATTATTCAATTGAAAGATAATACTTTGCCAAGGGGACTTGTCCCTCTTGAAAGGCTTATTAATTCCAATGATGTAATTGTTAGTTCAGAGAAAATTCCACAGGATGAGCAGATTCAAGATCACAATATTGGAACCCAGAAGGAGCCCAGGTTAGTCAAATTATTTAATGGAGTTCCACTTAATTATAAGGAGAGATATATTAAGCTTTTCAAGGACTATGTTGATATTTTTGCTTGGTCATATGAGGATCTTAAAACCTATGATGTAAATATTATTCAACACAAGATTCCCTTGAAAGAGGGGATTAAACCATTCAAGCGGAAAGTAAGATAGATAAATCCTCTGCTTTTACCATTGATTGAGAAAGAATTCAAAAAGATGTTTGATGCAAAAATAATAGTTCCACTCAGGAACTCTGACTGGGTGGCCAATTTAGTGCCTGTAAGGAAGAAGAATGGAGAGATAGGCTATGTGTGGACTTTAGAAATCTCAATAGGGCTTCCTAAAAGATAATTATCCGTTACCTAAAATGGATCACGTACTGCTGAAGGTAACAGGATCATTCAGGATGTCAATGTTGGATGGGTTTTCTGGGTATAACCAAGTGGTTGTGGATAAAGGAAATCAAAAGAAAACTGAATTCACAACTCCTTGGGGAACCTTTATGTATGCTAGAATGCCTTTTGTGTTGATGAATGCAGGTGCTACATTTCAGAGGGCTATGAACATTGCTTTTGTGGGTGATAAGTTTGTAGTGATATACTTGGATGACATCACTGTTTTCTCTAAGTCTGATGAGGAGCACCTGGACCATCTTAAAAATACTTTTGAGAAATGTAGAAGATTTGGGCTTTCCTTGAATCCTAAGAAGTCTATTTTTGCTCTGGAGGAGGGCAAACTGTAGGGGCACATTGTTTCTAGAAATGGAGTGAAGATAGACCCAACAAGAGTGCAAGCTGTGCAGAAAATACCCCTGACCAGGAGTAAGAAGGACATTCATAAATTTCAGGGAAAAATAAACTTCTTAAGGAGGTTTGAGTCCAATTATGTTGAAATTGTAAAAGAAATTACTAATATGTTGAAGAAGGAGAATGAAGTGCATTGGACCAAGGAAGCTAGAGAGTCACTCTCTAGGATTAAAGAAGCATTACAAGCAGCTCCAGTTTTAATTAGCCCTAATTATCAAAAGCCTTTTCAAGTTTTTTCATTTGCATCACCTAATTCAATAATTGTTGTTTTTTTACATAAGAATGATGAAGAAAAGGAGCAGCCAGTTGCTTTCTTTAGCAAGATTCTCATAGATGTTGAACTAAAGTATAATATTCTTGAGAAATAGGTATATGCTTTGGTAAAAGGCCTAAAGGCCTTCAAGACTTATGTAATGAAGTCACAGATCATTGCTTATGTGCCAAATGCTGCAATAAAGGATGTCTTAGTCTAGAGTGATGTGGAAGGCAAAAGAGGGAAATGGATAGCCAAGATCCAAGAGTATGACTTGGACATAAAGCCCACAACATTGGTGAAAGGGCAAGGATTGGCAAAGATGTTGATAGAGTCAAATTTTCAGGACATTGGGAATCAACTTGCTAACACCTGCAAATGAGGAGATAATTGAAGAAGGTGAAGAAAAATCAAATCCAGGTATGAAGATCAGGTATACATTTTTATGTTCAGAATGGTACAAGAACATGGTACATTATTTGTGTTTTCTCTCTTGTCCTCAATATTTGGATAGAACAAAGTATAAAGCATTAAAGATCAAAGCACAACCATATGTGATTGTTGAGGGAAGATTGTATTGGAAGCATCCTGTAGGAATTTTGTTATTATGTTTAACAAAGGATGAATTTACAGAGACCATAAAAGATTATCATGAGAAGTTATGTGGAGGATATTATAGTTGGAAGGCTACTGCACATAAAATCCTCTAGGTAGGGTTTTATTGGCCTACTCTATTTAGTGATACATATAAGTTTGTCAGAAGCTGTCAGAAGTGTTAGCTTTTTGCTTAGAAGAAGAAGAAGTTAGCTCCCTTACCTTTGATCCCAGTCTTCATAGAAGAACCATTCAAGCAATGGGGACTATATTTTGTTGGAGAGATTAACCCACCTTCAAGTGGATATCACAAGTGGGATCTTACAACTACTGATTATTTCACCAAGTGGGTGGAAGCTATACCTACTAAAAGGGAAAATGGCCAGGTGGTGATGAAGTTCTTAGAGGAAAATATTTTCAGCAGATTTGGATGCCCTATCAAAATCATAACAGACAATGCTCAAGACTTTAGTTCAAGTAAGTTTGTTGCTTTTTGTCAAAAGTATAATGTTATTTTATCTCATTCAACAGCTTATCATCCACAGGGAAATGGATTGGCTAAATCCACTAACAAAACATTGATGAAGATCCTTAAGAAAACTATTGCAGAGAATCAAAAAGACTGGGATTCTAAATTAAAGTTTGCTCTATGGGCTGTCAGAGTGACTACCAAAAGGTCTACAGGCAAATCACCTTTTGAGTTAGTGTATGGGACTCAAGCTTTGTTCCCAAGTCAGCTTGTGAAGCCTGTGATTGCAATGATTCAAGAGGAAAAAGAAGAACCCAATGCTCTGATAAGAAGGATGCATAAGGTAGTGGAGATGAGTGAGAGTAGGGATAAGGTAAGAGACAATTTGATTATGTATCAATCAAATATGAAGGGTATTTTTTATTTTAAAGTTGGAGACCTGGTATTAAGGTGGAATACTAGAAGAGAAGATAAGGGTAAACATGGGAAGTTTGCTGCTCTCTAGTATGGCCCATTCAGAATTATAGAAGCAATAACAAATAATACATTCTTCCTGGAAAATCTTGATGGTGAATCTTTATAGCTGCCTGTCAATGGGTAGTACCTCAAACATTACTTCCAGTTTTGAAGCAAAAACATCCTGTCATTGTAGATACCGGAGTGAATTCATTGTACAAATTCCATAGAATTTTAATTGGCTAAGCAATATATGACTCCATGCTCGAGGTGAAGGCACTGATATGCGGTTCTTAGTGCTTTTGTGGCAAAAGCACTATCCCCAGGTGGAGCCACATGTTGTAGCATCCATTGTCCTTTTAATTTTATTTTCAGTTTTATTGCAAAAAAAAAAAAAAAATCAAATATTATGTTATAGCGGAAATAAGAGGAAATGTGTAAATTTGAAAGAAATGACTTATTTTATATTATTAATGGCTTTTGAATGTGAGAAACCTGCAAGAAGATATGAGTCGTCCGCTTGGAAGGCAACAGATCCAACGGTAATCACACGGTTAACAAGCACGAGGGTTAATTCAAAATCGGATGCGATAAATTATAAAGTTGAGTTAAAACCTTAGTTGCTCAGGGTCGCCCGCTTGCAGGCAGCAGATTTGATGGATATTGCGTCGAAAAGTGCACGAGTTTTATTTTTAAAATCGGACCCGATAAGCCTTTTAACTGCAGTTTTATTTCCTATCGGGTCCTTGAGGAAGTCAAAGGCTTGTTGACAAAGCAGACGCGATAAGGTTTTGTTTAACAATTTTAAAGTCTTATTGAGTTTTGAAGGATCAAACTGTCCATTGAATGGGTCATCGAACAATGATCACGCTCAAATGTGCGTGTGGGTTCATAGCTCAGGTGGACCCGATATGTAATGAATTGGGGCTTTATTCCTTTGGTTTCCGGCAACGGTGATTGGTCGGGTTTCCTTGCGTTTTAGCCAATCAGAACATTTCCGATGCATACGTGGGCCCAAGTCCACGCACAAATTTTTGTTAAAATGCAATGTGTTGTGTTAAAACAATTTAACTATTATCAAAACATCTACAGAGAAACTTCATCAGCAGCCAAGCCACAGATCCAAACAGCGAGTAACCGTCATCAGTTTTCTAATTTCTGTTACTTCCTGTTATTTTGTTTCTTGAGAACGAGGTGTCTTTTACCCTTTAATGTAATATTCTGTAGTGATTTTTGCTTTAGATAGTTAGGATATAGTTAAGCAATTTGACAGTTTTGGTGATTACCAACTGTCTCATAATGTATAAAAAGAAGAAAATTTACAAAGAGAGGGTTCGAGTTTTGAAGAACCTAGAGACTAGGCCACTGTATTCTTGATAAAATTGTTGATTAATGAAAGAATCAAAAGTTTTCCACGCATTTTTGGGTATGATTTTTTGATTTCTCTGTTATGTGTCACCATATGTCTTCTTCTTTTAAGTATGGTAATGAAGCATCAGACCTTTATTTGCTTATGTAAATGAAGTTAAAATTCCTTAAAAGAGCGCTCCTATACTTGAAGTTCATACCTCTACAATTCTTCTAAGTTACAGATAGTAGTTTCCGTGTAAAACAATATATTGTCTTTAACTTCTCTAAGTGTCACAGATAGTAGATTTTGCGTAAAATAGCATATTGTCTCTGACTTCTCTTAGCATTCTTCATTCAACATTCATATTCAGCAATCAAATGGAATTTTGAAACTTTCGTGTCACCTAAGTATTGAGGGTTAAAAACCAGGTCTTTCAGGTCCTTCATTTGAGAATACAACATACAATTAAGTGACAACTAAGTGACATAAACAATAAACATTAATGTCTTAAGCACAATTTCTAGACAACCATGAAATTGGTTCTTAAGGGACAACACAACCCCTGAGAGAACTTGATGTTTTGTTGAACTAGACCCCTAGTCGCTCCCATGACAAAGCATGCATGTGACTGAGATCCTCTATTCGCTCCCACAATAAGGCATCAATGCGACTGTGGCCCTTTTCATGTAGTTTTATGCCAGCGATCCCAGATTTTGAGCCACTTTTTCAAGGCTAGGACTCAGGCCTCTGCGCATAACTTCATGAAACTTACAGAAATGATATATGACAATGAAATAAGATTACTAATGCAAACACTTGAACAAGGACATGCTCAGACCCCTACTAGCCATAACAAGCATTCCGTCAAACACATCATGAACATGTAATCTACAGGTCATAACAACAAATCTAAACATAGGGATCTCATACTTATCCGAGAATCGTCAAGGAGGATTGATGTCTACTCCCAATAGTTGCATTGTTATCTATTAGGTAATTCATTCACTAACCTTTCATATACTGACCAAGACATGATGAGAGTCATACATCAAGATTATCATAAAACATGCTAATAACCAACAAATAACTAGAGATATATCAATGATGAAGCAATTATTAAAGCAACATAATGACAAGCACATTTACTCATGAAAATACCAAAGGAAAAAGAGTTCTTATTAACATATGCAAATCCAACCAAGTCAGGGACTTCCACGTACCACCCGAACATAGATTGGGTTGAACCAAATCTCTCTTTAGCCAATCACCCATGCACCATATTCCAAGCATGAATGTGGGATCTCATGGAATAAACCAAGAGCACCAAACTATGGTTTTCAGAGGCCAAACCACCTCAACCCTCAACCAATGATTCCACCTCATAGTCGGACATCAATAACCATCACTAGATCAGTCTCTACCCAAGTTGTGCAAGGCTCGAGAGTGTTTGTTCCAACCAAGGCTTCTAGGAATAATAACTCAACCCACAACTATTATCGGGCTCGAGAGCATTTGTACAACCAATGCTTCCAGGACTAGTAACTCAACCCACCAAGGGTTCTAGAGTGTTTGTCCAACCGAGGATTTTAGGACTAGTAACTCAACTCGAGTTGTTACAAGGCTTATAGAGCATTTTTCCAACCAAGGCTCCAAGAACTAGTAACTCAACCCACAGCCAAAGGAACATGAGCACCAAATAGAAAACAAGGATAAAACCCACAACACCATGGCTATCCAGGAAATGGCAAGGCTAGGAAAAGCCATTGTCAACCTAGGCAATCCTCCATGCTAATGATAGATCATAACCAAGAAACCACATGCATGTGCCATGCATGCCAAAACTAGCAAGGAAATCATACATGCAATTTGGTACCCGCAAGAAAAATTTGTTGTAGTTATTGATCCCCCTATCCTCTTGCACTTTCCTGCTTTTCCTTTGACTCCTTGCTCCAAATACCAAGTATGCCACACTCATCCAAGAGTGATCCAAGAAAACTCTAAGTGTCCAAGAGTGTGTGAGAGAGAGAGAGAATAGAAGAGAAAGCTCCAAGCTAAAACTGCCAAAAGGTTGTGAACTAATCATCAAAAGCTTTTTTATCATTGAGGTCTCTATTTTCTTCATCTTCCATTATTTTCCTCCAATTTTCTCCTCACATGCAACTTGTGACCTTTCACCTTCCTTTTCTCTTATTTTCCATTATTTTCATAAATAAAATGCCGCTAAATTCCTCATGCCTTTCCAAAACATTTGCCATTGCCTTTGCCAATTTCCACATCCATTAATTATCATAAGTGATTCCCATCACAATGTTTTGCCCAACATTCAATTTGGAATATGTGCCCCATGACCTTGGTTATTATTTTTCCTTTATTAACTTTATTGCATGGATTTTTTACTAGGGTTGTTACAACAAGGTCAATGAGGGAGTTTGGGGGCCTCTACATGTCAGTCTCAGTGAGTTGTTGAAAACTCAACCCACATATACTATAGTTCCAACACTCCTCTATTTGTTAGGCAAGAGATTGAAAAAGTAGAAGAGGAGGCTATAGTTGAAAGGAGGTTCATGACCTATGATGAAGTGTTGGCACAAGCAGGAAAATGGATCCTTCACGCAGGCACAACAAGGATTCACAACACAAAATACATGTGGTAGCATATATCTATTGGCAGATCAATATGATAATGGGACAGGTCCTCATTCAACGCTAAGAGAAGCAATAGAAAATTCTCCCTTGTATAGAAGAGTCCCAAAAGAGCATAAGAAAATTAGACAAGAATGTAACCAATACGATGTTGTCTTTGGCTAATTTAGAGTTAATAGACTCTGAGGATGATACCATCCCACCTGTCACCATCCAGGTGGATTCACCCTCTGAATGATCTACAATGTTTTGCAATCTTGTTGATTAGTTTGGTTTCTTTTCCTGTTTGTCTACTAAAAATGATAGGGATAACATAGGCAAGGCTAGCTAAGTCAATGTTATCTTTCACTTTTGTTATAGTTTTATATATTTTAGTTGGACGAAGTCTATTTTGAGTGTGACTGGTCATGTTTCCTGATGGCAGACCATTCACACATAGATGTTAGCATGCAATAACTATTTTGACATAATATAAAGTTTTTCCCACCTAATATACACACACACAAAATTACGAAATAAGTTATCGATTTTTATCATGACAAGTAAAAAAAGTAAATTAAAGAGAATTTTACTTTGTAATATTTTGGATATATATGAGAAAAAAACAAATTAAAATTAAAATTGAGCAATTTCTTATAATGTGATCATATTAAATAATTGTTGTGTTTAGAGGGGCATTCTACAAGTTGATGCATAGTAGATTGTCTTAAATGAGTGAATATAACTTTGACTTCAACTTTTTGTAACTAAGTAATAATAACAATAATAATAATAATAACCAACCTAGATCCTTCTTAATTTCAGATCTACCAAGTGCCCAGGGATCAAATCTCTTTTCACTCTAAAAGAGGTTTGCATATCAAGAGATTTGATCCCTTTCAAAGCTTGGTAGATTCGGAGTTAAGATGGATCTAGGCTCGTTAAATTTCCCCTTTAAATAAGCTATATTTCACATGAATACCATAGGTCAATACCATGGCTTCTCAATACCACGGGCCAATACCATGGGCCATTTTTATTTTATTATTATTTTTTTATAGGGTTATTTTTATTTTGTTATTTTATTTTGACTAAGTTAAAATGTTTACATTATGTTACATAATATTTTATTTAATTCTATTTTTTAATTAGTTATTTATTTATTTATTTCTTTTATGTAATTTGACTTAGTCAAAATGTTAAACAATACATTATAACATCTCTACCAAATTAGGTTGGAGAGTGCCTCTTGGCGCAATAATAATAATAGGGTTTATAATGGGTGGTTGGGAGGAATGGTTGTTATACTCCCCACCTAGGTTTTAATTCCTACAAGTAAGATGATTGTTAATTTTTGGAAGCATCGAACACGTCTTCTAGTCTCTATGGTATCTAAGAGATTAAGGAACATGAGATATCCAAAACCCATAAAAGGTTTTGCTAGAAAAAACCTTAGAAACACCTCAATTAGATAAATTAGCCAATAATTAAATGTTTCTTAAGTCTAACTTAGAAAAAATGGTTTAATAAATCAAATTAATTGAGGGAAATCAATTTTGTTGTAAAGACTTCCGGGAAAGTGAGTTGATGGAGTCAAGATGATCATAACCATCGATTAAGGTGTGGTCATGGCCTTTGGTTGCCCAATAGAATATTATAAGAGCAAGGTCGATGGGGTTGTAGAGACACAATTAACACATAAAACATTTGAGTAGTTTGACTTACCCAATTGCAGTGATTCAACAAGGGCACAGTTGAAGCTAGGGAGACACAGAGCAGTAGGGTTTCAATAGAGATTTGGGAGCAAGATTTCGTAGGATATTTCCTTAGTATTTTCCCGTGTCAAAGTGATAAGAAAGGGAGGTTGAATTCATCTATAGAGGAGGTCGAATCAACTAGTTTGATAATGCGAGTGGCAAAGGTGCTTATTTTAGTGAGCCAAAGTTGGATCTATATTCGAGAGGCAGAGCAAGTGGGCCTAGATCAGTGTTGGGCATAGAATGACTTGCACAGAGACATTCTCGAAGGTTGTACGAATTTATCCGAAGTAGGCAATGCACATTTTTGGCAGGGATGTGAATAGCCAGAGGAAGTGCGAGTTTGTTAAGAGAGCCCAAATTGAGTTGCAAAGGGAAACTTTGAGTCTCCAACATATTTTGCTAGTGGAGATTAATATTTTTTGCAGCTTCACTAGTAAAAGGAAAGTAGTTGCAATATTTCTCAAATTATTGAATACTAATAAAACCCTCATATGTTGCACTGGTTTTCCTTTTAGGGTTTTTCCAGGGACTATTGCCCAAAATAATGGTGTGAAAATTATTGTGTGTGTGCATTATTTTCCACAATGTTTTTATTTGTGAAGAATTGCAGTGTGAGTTTATCGACATTTGTTGTTAATAATTAACAAAAAACAAATAAACTACATAAGTTAGGAGATAAATTTCCAGTTGTTGCAATTCATGGAAATTTCACATGGCATCAACATAGATCAAACCATACCAGCTTTGGATCAAGGTTGGTGTAGTTCAAAGGGAGATCCAAAACACTAAAGAATAGATTTGTGTAGGCTAGCCAGGAAGTGCGAATTTCAAAGGCAACAATTCGATTTCCAGTCTAGGAAGCTGATCTGGAGGAATTTTGATTTGTTCTAGTGAAAACAATAAGCAGTGAGGTTGTTAGAAAAGGGTTTCTGGAGGCAGATCAAATTTCGTAGAGCGAATCTAGAGCAGAGGGTTTGCAGCAAAAGGTTTTTAAACAAAAAATCAACGCAGGGCTTGAAAGAGTTGGAAATAATACCGAGAGGGGGGTGAATTAGTATTATCAGATCAATAATATCATTTCCTAAATAGATTTATATACACTACTTCAGTGAAGTGAACTAGCATGTACACACGACTGTGCTTAAAGAAACCAATGTATATGCACAGAACTTGTGATTTAGACAGTTTATCATGTGTTGAGCCTAAACCAGTATATCAGAGATTTATTAGACAGTGCAGAAAAAGAAAAATAATGCATCACACATAAGCAACACACATGAACACCAAGATTTAAGGTGGAAACCCAATGTGGGTAAAAACCACCTGCTGCTGTCATCTCTGTCTTATTTTAATAATAAGAAAATCTGTTTACAATCTTGTACTGGTGCAGACTCATACCAATACGCAGGGTTCTACCTGCGAAAGGTTACCTTCTCTCGTTTTCCAACTTCTACTGGAAGGGAGCTATAATCCCCTAGCTCTTGTACTAGCCGATATGTTTACTAGTATGTAGGTGTCAGCCTACAAAAAACTCCACTCTTCCACCAGGGACCACATTTCATGAATTTTCAGACTGGATACTCCTGGATCACAACACCACAAATTGAAGGCCATGTTTCATCAAATTTTCACACTGGACCCATCAAAGCCTTTTAAACTTAAACTGCATCAACCAATATTCAGTTAATCTGAACAATCAGATCACTGACACCAGAACTCTGTGTTGAACCCAAAACCCTACATCATCATCCAGAGCCAGCTGTAACCTCAAAAATCATGCATTAGAGTATATAAGCTACTTGGTTGAACCCAACCTGCTTGTATATACTACTTCCTTTAACCCAACCTGCGTATATCTCTAAAGATACTGAATCATACACTTTTGAACCATAGATTGTACCAATCAGTGACATTCTAAAGATCTACTGTCATATTACAGAGTTCAAAACAGATAGCAGCAAGGATCACCCTTCCTTCTTAATCAATCAATCAATCAGATTCAATTTCCTTGTACAACAGTTCTATGTTCAGATCTAAGAGGACTTCATTGAAAGACAGTAGTAAAACAACATAATTTGATCAGATAGATCAGTCAGATTTGAACAAAAGCTTTTCTTTTTGTATACGCTACTTGGAAGAGTCAAACCTGCGTGTACACGCGCTTTGGCCGAGACGAACCTACGTACAGATCTGCAAATTTTGACTCAAAACTTCACTGCAATTCCAGACTTCAAACAAACTCGGATCATGATAAATAGAATAGGCGCAAAACATCAGATCTGGTCACAACCAATATCAGACCATTCAAGAATAAGTCATTTCAAGTCTCATGATTCCTGACCCAATGTTGAATTCAAGGTGCACATGAATATTTCAGATCTAGTCGCAAACATAACCCCGCAACATAATATATACTTCAGATAGAAGTATTCCTTAGAATCTCATTGCTTGCACACCTTGGCCTAATGACCTTCTCCTCCTTATATACTCTTAGGCCTTTCTCAATACCTTGGACCAAAACCACTTAGGACCAATACCTAGGGTCAATACCTTGGACCAAATGCTTCAAACCAATTTCCTTGGACCAAAAACTTGGTTTTCGAACATGTATGTACCTTTTCCCCTGTGAAAGTGCGTGTATACGTTATATGCTACTTTTGTTATGTTAAACCGCGTGTATACGTGCCTTAGACAAAGTGAACCAGTATATACCTCTCTTTATTGATTCTCTGGAGTCTGATCTGTAATTCTTTATTGTTGACCTACTGCACTGTGAAATTTCATCTGAGTGAGTTGCCATCAAGGACAATACTTGTATCATAATGTCAATAATCTCCCCCTTTGGACTTGATGACAATAACAACACCAAGACACTCTCCCCCTTTAACATCAAAAGCAAAGGGTGGACCAAGATATTCTCTCCCCTATGTTGTTCATGCTCCCCCTGAGTACATGCTGAATTCTTTGATTGAGCTCCCCTTTGTACATGCTGAGATGCATTGAAACCGTCCATGCTCCCCCTGAGCACAAGAAGAGTCTGCAAAAATATTCTCCAAAAGAATAACATGAATTTATAACTCAACTATGTGAGTATTCCCTTCCTATCACCAATGATGCATACATACATCCATCTCCCAACCAAGTGAGGATATACCAAATTTGACTCATCCACCCAACCAAGTGGGGATATACCAATTGTTTATACATGACGGAAATATAATTACATCATCCATCCCATGCAAAGTGGGGATACAAATTACATCATTTGTCCAATAGGACTCATTCAAATGTATGAGAAGACATATCACACCCTATACTTTTACATGACTATAAGCAACAAAAAGTATAAATATCTGAAGCTATAGTTGGACTCAACAACCATAATGCCAACAATGCAGAATGCGAGTGAAGGCTAATGCTCCCCCTGAACCTGTGCTACCTATGCATTGTTAACAAGTCAATGATCAAGGAATCTTTGTCAGTTAGAGAAAAATTAATGAACAGAGCATATCAATAGACTGTAATAATCAATATCAGACAGAGAACCCATATTAGAGCCTGCCCCACTGTTTTTCTTGTCTGAAAAACATATACGCTCCTTAACCCACAAAAACCCACGTGTGTACGTGACTATACTTCATGAAACACGCGTATAACAACCTTTCTCTGAAAAATTAGATTTAACAGCAGGATGATGCAACAACTACTCCCAACTTTTGTTTGAGATATTCAAATGTTTCTCTGGGCAGTGGTTTAGTGAATATATCAGCAACATGTTCTTTGGAGGGAACATACTCCAATTTGACCTTTTGTTCAAGCACTTATTCACGTAGAAAATGGTATTTAATGGGTATGTGCTTGGTCTTGGAGTGCATGACTAGATCTTGGAAATACTGATGGCACTTGTATTATCACATAGAATGGAGATGGGTGGAGTATATGTGATATGAATGTCTTGCAAGGTTTGCATCATCCAAAGTAGTTGTGTGCAACAAGATGCAACAACCACATATTCTGCTTCAGCTGTGGATAAAGCAATTGAACTTTGTTTCTTATTGAACCAAGACACTAACCTGGAACCCATATAGAATGCACCAGCACTGGCGCTTTTTCTGTCATCAACACTTCCTGCCCAATCTGCATCTGTATATGCATGAATAGTAAGATTTGCATCTCTAGGATACCATAAACCAAAGTCCTAAGTTCCTTGAAGATATTTGAAAATTGTTTTGATTTCCTGAAGGTGTGATTCCTTTGGATTTGCTTGGAATCTTCCAACTATTCCTACTTCATGCATGATGTCAGGTCGGGTACCTGTTAGATAAAGCAGACTACCAATCATGGATTTGTAAGTTGGTTGATGTACTACTGCTGATTCAACATTTGAGCTGAGACTGCATCCTGTTACAATTGGGGTACATACAGGTTTAGAATCTTCCATTATGTACCTTTTCAAGATCTGTTTGAGATATTTGGTTTGTGAAAGAAAAATACCATACTTATTTTGTTGAACTTGTAGACCGAGAAAATAGGTAAGTTCTCCAAGAAAGGACATTTCAAATTCTTGTTGCATTACTGAAGCAAAATTCTGACTCATGGATTCTTCATTGCTACCAAAAATGATATCATCAACATAAACAATAATAATTAGAAATTTATCAGTTTCAATCTTTGTATATAGATTGCTATCTACTGAACCTTTTGTAAAACCTTGTTGGTGTAGATATTTGTTAAGGCGGTAATACCAAGCCCTCCGATCTTGTTTTAGACCACAAAGGGCCTTTTTGAGTTTGCATACAAGTTTTGCATCATTTCCAAGAATGAATCCTTTTGGCTGTTCAATATAAACTTCTTCTTCTAAATCTCCATTTAGGAAGGCTGATTTTACATCCATTTGGTATACTTTGAATTTCTGAAAGCTAGAAAGAGCAAGAAACCTCCTTATGGCTTCAAGTCTAGCAACAGGTGCAAAAATCTCTTCAAAATCTATACCTTCTTCTTGAGCATACCCTTTACAAACAAGTCTAGCCTTGTTTCTAATGACTTCTCCATTTTCATTCAGCTTGTTTTTGAATATCCATTTAGTTCCTATAATATTTTTATCATGAGGTCTAGGAACTAATTCCCAAGTATCATTTTTTTCAATATGATCAAGTTCTTCATCCATGGCCTTGACCCAACATTCATCTTTGCATTTGTCTTTTACATTTTGAGGTTCGGTGGAGGATAGTAATGCTAGATAGCTTGAGGTCCCTGTAATAGTTCTTCTTGTCTACACACTTGCCTCTTTTTCCCCTAAAATATGAGTTTCTAGATGATTTTTCTGAACATACCTAGACGAAGTCTTTTCTTCTACCATTATTCCTTATTCTAGTGCTTCATTGGTTTCTTCTTCAATATGATTTTGATTTGATGTGGGAAAATAATCCCCATCTTCTTCATTGTCATAATCTTTTGTTGATTCTATCTGTTTTGGATTTTTGCATGCTTCATCAACTACAACGTCAATGCTTTCAATAATTTTTCCAAGTCTTTTATTATAACATTTATATCCTTTACTTCTGGAAGAATAACCAAGAAGAATACCTTCATCTACTTTGGGTTCAAACTTACCAAGTTTTTCATCAGTCCTTTTGATATAACATTTGCTTCCAAAAACTTTAGAGTATTTTACAGTAGGAGTCTTATCATACCAAAGTTCATGTGGAGTTTGAGTGTTGTTTACCTGAACATTTGCTTGGTTGAGAATAGTTATGACAACGAATGCAGCTTCACCCCAGAAGGTTGTAGGAGTTTTAAATTCATCTAACATAACTCGAGCCATTTGTTGAACTGTTCTGTTCAATCTTTCTACCACGCCATTTTGTTGAAGAGTCCTTGCGGTGGAGAATTCCTTTTTATTCCAGGTTGCTCACAAAAGTCAAAGAATTCATCCGAGTTAAATTCCCCTCCTTGATCAGATCTGAGGCATTTGATTTTTCGATATAATTCATTTTCAACCAAAGCTTTGAAGGCTTGGAACTTTTCAAAATCTTCATCTTTATGCTATAGAAGACCTATCCAACACATTTCGGAAAAATCATCAATGAACAAAATAAAGTATTCTTCTCGACGAGGTGACCTTTTCCTTGATGGTCCACATAAATCAGTATGGACAAGTTCAAGAGGCTTACTAGCTGACCCTTCTTTTTCCATGAAGTGAACTCTGGTTTGCTTGCCGATTTGACATGGTTTGCATATTGTATTTTCTGGGATGTTGATATCTGGAAGATCACGAACAACCTTGAATCTGCATGCTTTTCTTATTTGAGAAAAGATTAGATGTCCCAATATTCTATGCCACAGCCAGTTTTCATCATTTTTGTTTAGATAGCACTGTTGTTGTCCTCCCTTGAGTATGTATAAGTTGTTTGGAGTTCTTGTACCTTTGATCATGATATCTCCTGTATCAAGCTCATGAACAACACATCTGTTTGATCGAAACACCACTTCATTTCCTTGATCACACATTTGACTGACACTTAACAAGTTATGCTTTAAACCGTCTACATACATAACATTTCCAGCTTTAACCTTTTATTTCAAGAAAACAAAGCCTTTACCTTTTATGATAGTAGGAATGTCATTTCCAAATGAGACATTCTTTTCCTTTTCTAAGGCATCATATGAGTGAAGTTTTTCTTTGTCACCTGTCATGTGTTTTGAGCATCCACTGTCAATGTACCACTAATTTTCTTGTCCTTCTGCATACAAGGCTATACCACATCTTTCTGTTTGAGATTCTTTCCTTCTCCATATCTTGGGATTTAATGGAGTTTGCTCCTTTTGAGATGTTTGGCGAAATTTGCTCCTGCATTTAGATTCTTCATGACCAAAGTTGTTACAGATTGAGCATTCTATTTCATTTTCAAGAAGAGAAAAGTTATTATAGGAACTTTTCTTGATCCCTGTTACATTCCTTTGATTTCGTGTTTCTCTAGTCATGATGGTTTTGTAAGCAACACATTGAGCAGCTTTGTGTCCAAAATTATGACATGAAAAACATTGCCCATTAAAGAAGTTCCTGCGACTATCGAATCTATTGACCTAGTGATTGTAGTTTCTATTGATATTCATCTTTGGGGAAAATTGAGTATGATTTACCTGAGGTTGGTCATGGCTTCTATTCATCCTTGGAGTAAATTGAGTCTGATTTACCTGGTGATCTGCTTTATGCCTTTGGTGACGATTGTCATATTGTTCACTGGTCTTTGTTGCATCAAGATAGCTTTTGGTGGAGGTTGACGGCTTCTGTAATTGAGATGCTTATTCAATATATCCAAGACCTGTCTTTATCAAAGGAGAACGCTGAACTTTGATAATTTCATTTAAAGTTTTTGATCCTTTAGCAAATCTAAGATTGAGAGATTTCGTTTTCTCAAGATCCTTTCTTAGACCCACTATTTCACATTCAAGTTTGTTTGTTTGTTTGTTTGTTTTGTTTTGTTTTTTTGTTTTGTTTTGTTTTGTTTTTTTGTTTTGTTTTGTTTGTTTGTTTGTTTGTTTGTTTGTTTGTTTGTTTTTTTTGTTTGTTTGTTTGTTTGTTTTTGTTTGTTTGTTTTGTTTGTTTGTTTTTTTTTTGTTTGTTTGTTTTTTTTTTGTTTGTTTGTTTGTTTGTTTTTTTTTTTTTTTGTTGTTTTTTGTTTGTTTTTTTTTGTTTTTTTTTTTTTTCAGCAAGTTGGTATGTCAAGGTATCAATAATCATATTCTTTTCTTCTAAACAGATTTTGAGTTTAGATATTTCTTCATGAAGGTCTTCCTCTTCTAAAGAATCCCAAAAATTATCATCATCATAAGCCATGAGAAGTCTGTAATCTTGTCCAGTTTCATCTTCATCACTATTAGATAAACCATCGCTATATTCATGACTATAATAACTCCTTTTATTCACAACTTGTTTTCTATTCCCTTTTGCATATTCCTTTCCTTTTTCAAATTTATCTTTATGAGGACATCTGGCAGCATAATGACCGACTCTGCCACAAGAAAAGCATTTGAAGGGTAACTTACCTCTAAACCTTCTAGAACCCTGTTGAAGCTTTTTGACAAAGTTTACCTCATCTTCTTCTTCTTAAATATGTCTTGATTCATTGTGTTCTTCCTTTCCTTTTGGTGAAGCTTTGAATGCGGCTTCTCTCATATCTGATGGTCCTCATTTTCTCATCTCAAAGGCAATTAACATTTCGTGAAGCTGCATCATAGTGATATTCTGCAAATCCTGTTTTTCTTCTATGGAAGACACTTTGGATTCAAATTTAGCAGACAAGGATCTCAAAACTTTCTCAACTAAGGTAACTTACTTAATTTCTTCACCCATTTTTTTCATACAATTGACAACCTCATCTATACGTAGGAAGTAACTAGCTATGCTTTCATCACTATGCATATTAAGAGTTTTGATACTGAATTCTGAGAGTTTGAAGCTTAGCATGTTTTACCTGAGAGACTCCTTCGTAGCTCAGAATGATTTTGTCCCATATTTCTTTGGCTGATTTGAGTTGCATGACTTTGACAAACTATGATTGTGACAGAGTTCCCAATAAATTATTGATAGCTTTGGCATTGGTTTCATATTGCTTTTTACCTGCTGTATCTGTAGGAATTACTGTTGGAAATGTATATCCTCCTTCCACAATTTCCCAGACATCCGTTCCAAGTGATTATTGATAGGATGTGGTTCTTATTTTCCAATAAACAAAGTTGCTTCCATCGAAGATTGGTAGTCTGATGGATCCCATGCTTTCTTGATTATTCATGTTGATGGATCTCCCTTCAAGCGATCAAGCTTCTTCTGAAGGACATGCTCTGATACCAATTGTTGGAAATAATACTGAGAGGGGGGTGAATTAGTATTATCAGATAAACAATTTTATTTCCCAAATAGATTTATATACTCTACTTCAATGAAGTGAACTAGCGTGTACACGCGATTGTGCTTAAAGAAACCAACGTATATGCAGAGAACTTGTGATTTAGACAGTTTATCATGTGTTGAGCCTAAACCAGTATATCAGAGATTTATTAGACAGTGCAGAAAAAGTAGAATAAAGCATCACACATAAGCAACACACATGAACACCAAGATTTAAGGTGGAAACCCAATGTGGGTAAAAACCACTTGTTGCTATCGTCTCTGTCTTCTTCTAATAATAAGAAAATATGTTTACAATCTTGTATTGGTGCAAATTCATACCAGTATGCAGGCTTTTGAAGGTTACAACCTTCTCTCGTTTTCTAGCTTCTACTATAAGGGAGCTATAACCCCCTAGCTCTTGTACTAGCTAATATGTTTACTAGTACGTAGGTGCCAGCCTACAGAAAACTCTACTCTTCCACCAGGGATCACGTTTCATGAATTTTCAAACTGGATACTCCTGGATCACAACACCACAAACTAAAGGCCACGTATCATCAAATTTTCACACTGGACCCATTAAAGCCTTTTAAACTTAAACTACATCAACCAATATTCAGTTAATCTGAACAATTAGATCACTGACACTAGAAGTCTGTGCTAAACCCACAACCTTGCATCATCATCCAAAACTAGCTGTAACCTCAAAAATCACGCATTAGAGTGTATACGCTACTTGGTTGAACCCAACATGCATGTATACGCTACTTCCATTAACCCAACCTACGTATATCTCTAAAGATACTGAATCATACACTTTTGAACCACAGACTATACCAATCAGTGACATTCTGAAGATCTACTGTCATATTACAGAGTTCAAAATAGATAGCAGCAAGGATCACCCTTCCTTCTTAATCAATCAATCAATCAGATTCAATTTACTTATACAATAGTTCTACATTCAGATCTAAGAGGACTTCATTGACAGACAACAATAAAACAACATAATTTGATCAGATAGATCAGTCAGATCTGAACATAAGCTTTTCTTTTTGTATATGCTACTTGGAAGAGTCGAACCTGCGTGTACGCACGCTTTGGCCAAGACGAACCAGCATATAGATCTGCAAATTTTGACTCAGAACTTTGCTGCAAATCCAGACTTCAGACAAATCTGGATCATGATAAATAGAACAGGCGCAAAACATCAGATCTGGTCACATCCAATATCAGATCATTCAAGAATAAGTCATTTCAAGACTCATGATTCCTGATCCAATGTTGAACTCAAGGTGCACATGAATATTTCAGATCTAGTCCCAAACATAACCCTGTAACATAATATATACTTCAGATAGAAGTATTCCTTAGAATCTCATTGCTTGCACACCTTGGCATAATGATCTTCTCCTTCTTATATACTCTTAGGCCTTTCTCAATACCTTGGACCAAAACCACTTAGGACCAATACCTTGGACCCAATACCTAGGGTCAATACCTTGGACCAAATGCCTCAGACCAATTTCCTTCGACCAAAAACTTGGTTTTTCAACATGTACATGCTTTTTCTCTCGTGAAAGTGCATGTATACGTTATACACTACTTTTGTTCTGTTAAACCGCGTGTATACGCGCCTTGGACAAAGTGAACCAGCGTATACCTCTCTTTCTTCATTATTTGGATTTTGATCTGTAATCCTTTGTTGTTGACCTGCTGCATTATGAACTTTCATCTGAGTGAGTTGCCATCAAGGACAATACCTGTATCATAATGCCAACAGAAAGAGAAAAGTACACAAGGATTTTAACCCAGTTTATTTATTTCTCTAGTGTATTTGAGTTTCTCATATTTTTCCAGAGATGGTTGTAGAAAGGCTTAGAGATCAGGATGATTTGAACTTGTCTTCCATATTGGAAGATGAATTCGCTCAGATATCTTGCCTCTCTAGCTTGACTTCACAGGGTGTCTGGTATATAAAAAGTGGAGCACCAACACACATGACAAGAGTTAGAAACTACTTCTCCAAGTATGGGGAGGAGGAGATGGACTTCTAGATAAAGATGGGAAACAAAATGAAATGTACTCCAGTAGGGAGAGGTACCATCGACATTTAGAGGGAGTTAGGAGCAAGCACCAATGTTATAGATGTGTTGCATGTGTCAAGCTTAGGCATGGAACTAATTTTAGTTTTAGAACCACATGACAAGCGATATGATGTCTACTTCGTAGGGAAGAAGGTGTTCATCAAACACTAGAATTGGAAGAAGGTGAAGCAAATTGGGGTTTGAGGCAACAGATAATATAAGTTGCAGCTTGATTCTCCAATGATTTTAGTTAGCAGCACTAGTAGCGGTGAGACAGACTTGAGAGAATTGTGGCATAGGAGAGTGGTACATTTACACCATGGATAATTTAAGATGCTCATGGAGATAATGATAGGTGTTCCAGAATTGATCATAGAACACGACAATGTGTGCAGGGGGTGCATTCTTGGGAAATTCACTAAGGCAACTTTCCCAAGAAGTGATAGTAGAACAAATGATGTGTTGTAGCTTATGCATTCAGATATTTGAGGCCCAATGTCCACCAAATATCTCAGAGGGTACGAGTAGTTAGTCACATTCATAGATGATTAATATAGGAAGACCTGGATCTAATTTTTGAATACCAGGGATGAGATCTTCAGCCATTTCCAAGAGTTCAAGGCTCTAGTGGAAAACATGACACGGAAAAAAAAATTGTGCTTCGTACGAATAATGGAGTAGAGTACACATATTTTGAATTCATGAGTTTCTATGTAAAGGAGGGTGTCAGGGGGGAGTAGAAAACTCCATACAATCCACAACAAAATGAAGTAGCGGAGTATAAAAACAAATATATATTTGGGGCAGAAAAAGTTATGTTGTATGACTATGATATGCCCAAGTTTTTATTAGTAGAGGCATGTAGCACAACCATGTACATAAAAAAAAAAGGTTTCTCATAGTGCATTGGGGAAGATAACACTAGTGGAGGTTTTCTCAAGGAAGAAACCAGAGGTCGGTCACTTCAAAATATTTGGTAGCATAACATAATGTCATGTGCCAAATAACAAATGCACTAAGTTAGGTCAGACTACAGAGAAGGGGTACTTTATTAGGTACAACAAAGCTTTTAACACATATAAGATCTATATTCTGAGAAATATGAGGATCATCGTGAGGCGAGACATGAAGTTCATGGACGAGAAAGCCTTTAGGAGATCTCGTGAGTTGCCAATAAGTGATCAGAGTGAGCCAACTAAAGCTCCATTAGTCCAACAATATGGAAAACCACAAGGACATTGGCAAGGTCAACAAAGTACTAGTACAGTTACTAGTATGGGCATTAGCTTAGGTACATGGGACCTAATGAGTTCATAGTAGACGAAGTAGCAAAGGCAAGATAAGGAGCTGGTAGAACCACCCACCACTAATGATAAAACCAATAGAGAAGTTTGTTAGATGTTGAAGGATGCATGATAGTTTATGGGGACCCTATGATGAGTAAGAGGAAGAAAAACTACGAAAAGGTACTAGGTGTTAGTGGCACAACTAGTTGAACCTTCCAATTATGAGGAGGTTGCATAACATCAGGTTTGACTAGATGCCATGATGGAGTACAACTTCATCATGACAAATGATGTATGGGAGGTTGTGCCTAGACCTATGGATAGGTCAGTTGTAGGCTCCAAATGGATATATAAGATCAAGTATGCTGCAAATGGTAGTATAGAGAAGTACAAGGCTAGGTTTGTGGCAAGGAGATATGTATAGAAGGGAGGTGTAGACTATGAGGATACCTTCACACCAATGGCCATATATACTTCCATCTAGTCAATGATATCTCTAACAGCACAGATGGGATGGCATATTCACGAAATATATGTCAAGACAACATTCTTTAATAGGGTGATAGAGGAGGAGGTATTTATCAAACAATTAAAGGGCTTTGAGACCCATGAGAGAGGCACATAATTGTGCAGGCTAAAGAGAGCGTTATACAGGCTCAAATAGGCTCCCAGGGATGGTTGGATAGATAGCTACTTGCAGTAGATGGGATTTGTGAAGAGCAAAGCAGACTCCAATATCTACTACTTGATGGTTGGAGGTGAGTCACTCATCCTAGTTTTGTATGTGGATAATCTCTTTTTGACAGGGTCATCGAGGCTATAAGAGGAACTTAGAAGCATAATTTGAGATGAAGGATTTTGATCTAGATTTATGTAAGAATGAAATATAGATTCAAATAGAAACACAAAGCTACAATGAAAACAACACTTCAAATCATTAATAACAAATATTGAAAATTGTTTACATGCATAATAGAAATAAACTATCTTGGGCGATGGTAGCTTATCTCTGAGAAGAGATGTGACGACTACATGTCCTCTGAACTATGTTAGGATGAGTCTTGAAGGCCTTTTTATTATTGATAAATAAGGGAAAACCCTAAACATCAAGAAACCTAACCCTACATGATGAAGCACCAAAATTTTGTGGGCCCTGTTGGGGTTAGTTGGTACACCATCTAGGGTCATATCTTTGGCATACAATCTCTGTTTGACATGTACAATACATAATTAGAAATATATATCCAAGGGATACAACTTTTGACTACAAACCCCTATGTTAATCCTTTGGTTTGCTCGTTTTCCAAAAAAAAATGTCATTTAGGGCCTCAAAATGGCTCTGAAAGTTTAGGACCTGAAAATTGTCAAAAATAGTAAATTATGCTACAATTAAGGAAACTAAAAGAAACAATGTTGGGGGTCCAAGTGGAATAGGTGAGTGGCCACCAATATCCGCTTGGATCAGTCCTCCCCCCTTAAGGAGCAATGGTCCCCATTGCTTTGAGTGCCTCCATGAGATGGGGAAACTTCAGCTAAAATTGGTCCCTGGTGAGCCACTTGCCTCGGTGCAGTAGTTGGCCAACTTTGACAACCTGATATAGTTGGATGCTTTGTTGGTGAGTGTTGTTGACTTGTGTGTCCATGATTTGATTTGTTGTGGTATGTTTCATGTAGTTTGGGTTGAGCTTTGGTGGTGTTGGTTGTTCAACAATGTCTAATGTGTCCAACACTTGGTGCATGCTAAGGAATAGGGGAATGTTGAGCTCAAAAGTGTTGTCTCCCATAGCCTGGGTGATGGTCTAAGGCTCGTATTAGAGTGGTCAGAGTTTCTGATGGGCTTTGGCAAGGCATTATTTTTTTAAATGCAACCAAACTTTGTCGCCCACCTAAAACTTATGTGCCACTCGATGTTGATCATGTCATTGTTTGTACTTGACATTGGACTTATCCAAGATCTCGTGAACTTGTTGGCAGATGTGTTGGATGTGTTTAATAAAAATGGTTTCTTTATCAACCTTGGAATATACATGTGCAATTTCTTCCTATGTAGTCACAGGAGGCATGGCCACATCAATCAGACACAATGGTTGAAATCCCAAACCTACTTGAAAGGGGAGGCAACCTATCAATCTATGGAGAGCTCTAGTATAATTGTTTTGCACATAAGGAAGGCTCTCATCCCATGTTCTTGGATGCTTGGAGTTGTACTCGCATAGTGTTAGGCACAGGATCCCCCAAGGGCAGTTTTGGGGTTAAAAGCCCATATTTTGGTCAAATTTTGTAATCCAAGTGTAAAGACTCAGCATTTTGTGGTCGCGGAGCACGTAGATGTTAAAGAGTAATAGGGTTGTCCGCCCTTATTTTGGAAATGTAATGTCAACTGTAAAAGATCTACCCATGGTCCACAGACCATGGGATTGTATAAAAAGAGCTAAGCTCTAAGTAGTTAAAGCATGAAACATAGATAGAAGAATGAAGATATGATGTATGAGAGATGGATTTGAAGTAGAAGTCTAAGTCTTAGGTTGTAGCGTAGGTAGAGGCTCTGCAGCTAAGTGTGCAGAGGCTTAGAAGTCCGTCACTGAGTGCGTGGACCCTTGCAGCATAGTGCGCAAGGCAGGTCGAGTCTGTAATTGTACGGAATTATTAATAAAGAGAAGTTTTCTACATTTTATGCATCTTTATTTCCTATTTATTCATCTTGTTATGTTGGGTATGAATTTCACTTGTAATGCTTATATGATGCACAAATGTATGTAAATGTGTTGGTTAAGTGAACGCAAGTAAGAACATCTGTTTACACGAAGCTAATTAAGATCGGTTAATAATATAAGTAAAGCACTTAACCTAGTTTGGGAGATATCGCAGTTCACTGCCCTAGTAGCGCAAAAGTCCCTGAGCTATAGGTTTGGGCTGTGCGGAAGCCAATTGTACCCTTCCGCGAAGGTAATGAAGGGTGGAACAAAGGGCTAAGCAACCTGCACGAAGGCAAGTATAGCCGGAATAAACCGACATCAAAACCATCTCAAGGGTGTGGAAACTTGGTTCCAGCATCCCCCCATACTACTTCGGGTGAGACTTCTGTCTGCGCTCCACAGGCTGATACCGAAAGGGCCAGTAGTGTAGGGAATTGTTTGGATAACTAACGCTGAACCTGGGTTACGGCCCCTCAAGCCAACAAATGGTTCCATTGCTGGGATCAGAATCCACATAAGAGATGTGTGATGTCGTATCACTGGAATCCAACTAAGAAAGAAATCGAAGGCTAGTTGGATAGAAGGATCCATGAGTTCGTGGCACAAGAGAACAAAAACCCGCGACTGTCAAAAGAACAGTGGTTGGATCGTTACCTGTTGTTATAGACATATTTGGGCACTACAACCCCAATCTTATATGTCGATAAACTAAGGGCTCTTTAACCCCTAAAAGTGTTGTTTTATACCCTAAAGGATCATGGTCAACTGATTACATCATGCCCCAGAAGTTCCAACTTAAAAACCACTCAGAACTAGCCAAAACTGAACCATATTGACTGCTCCACTGTCAGGGTGTGATACATATTGACTCCTACACTAGCCAGGTGTGATGCATACTGAAGATGCCTTCTGTGGGGTGCGATAAGTGAGAATGGACAAATGTCCGAGATAGTTTTCTAAGTGGATGCTCATGGAATCTTCTAGAAAGTTCTCCTATGACACTTGCCTCTCTGAATTCGCTTAGGGATGAGTAAGAGATCCAAGAAATCTCCAAGTGGAAACAAGAACAACAAGTGTAATGACACTGATCAAAAACCCAGAGATGACTCACACCCTTGTGCACATCTATAAATGGATCCCTCATCTGAGAGATCTGGAGGCTGGAATTTTGTAACTTGCAAGGAAGTGTTGATAGTTTGTCTTTGAGAAGGAGCATTGTATTGTTGGGTGATCTTGCTTTTCATGAGGTGAAGAGGGCTTTGATGCTGGGAGGATGATGCTGGATCAGATAGCTGGGTTGTAATTATTCCTTCTATTTTAATAAAGTTCTTTGAGTTTTCCTCCATATAATCGTGTATTTGTGAATGTTGTTATTTGTGAATACCATTGTATGCTCAATGTATTTCTGATTCTACATTGTTTATGATATAATAGATCAAGATGCTTTGATGGTGTTTTGTTACTTTGTTTCTACAAATATTCTCTAAGCGGGACAAGTAGGAGAGGAGTTGCAAGCCCTATCAAGGGAGAGAGAAATCAAGCAAGGAGTCAAGCAGAAGATCCAGGTTGGTTCCTTTGTTTCTCTCTTATCTATCATACATAGAGGAAATCACAAATTACTTTGATTGTTTGTTTCTAGGATAGCTGCCAATCCTAGAGGGCTAGCGGATCGAAAAGACACTAGTTTTCCTAGAAACAAAATGGCGACTCCACTGGGGATCGAATAGGTGATTGTTTGTTATTGTTGTTTGCTTTATAAACTATAGACGGAGCCTGAAGTTAGCCAGATAGCCTTTGAACTGCTCTTGCTCTGCAAGTGCATTGTAGATGAATGCTGCTTCAGTCAATCTCCGGTTTAGTTTATGAACTAAACATCTGACTTACAAGCATTCTAGATGCCCTTTTGGTAGCTCAGTAACCTCCCAAGATCATTCCTCTATACTTTTCTCTTTACTGTCCATCATAGCGCAGCTTAAATCACTGAAATCAGCTGCAAATTTGAGTCAAAACCCACCTCAGTTGCGCTCCCTAGCCCATCGCACTGTCTATCACTGTCAACCAGTATGCATCACACTTCTCGAGCCTGAAAAGTGTGATTCATCCCTGTTTCAGTGAAGCCCAGGTGCGATGACTGACTGAGCCTATTGTCCTCCTTGAAATTTGGGTTTTTTGTCCTTGTTTTCAGCTCTGTTTAGTTGATTTGTTGCTTATGAACAATACCTCATTGCTGAAGCCTACTTGCATTACATAGATCAGCCTCCATTGATTAGGATTAGTAAATGTTTTTATGTATTTGTCCATCATTTACAATCCTTTGTCGAAAAGTTGCTTAAATCGATTTGTCGTTTTGGTACAAAAGTCATAATTGTCGTTTTGTGTCAAAAAGAGAAGTGTCATTGAGTCTCCCTTCTATGAATAGTTGATTGAACTTTTTGTCATGTATTTGATTTGATTTGTTGTTATTCGAAGTTTCAAAAGCGTTTTCTCTTCGAAATTGAAAAGTTTCGTTCAATCTTCCTTTCTATTTTGAAAATTAAATTGTCGAAATGTCGCTTTGAATGAAATATTTCAGATCTATACTTAGTTTTCCTTTTTGGCATTTCTCACATCAAAGGAACAAAAAACAAATACATGCATTTTTCATTTGCGTTTAGCTTGTATGTGAAAAATGATTTAGGAAAGTGCATTTAGAATGTGCTCTTTGCTCTTTGTTTGAAAGAATTGTAATTTTATTTCCCTAGTAGCTAGGATTTTCATTGATCAAAACAAACAACGATTGCTTATCATTGTAGATTGCATTTTTAGGAATTTAAAATCAACATCACACGGTGAACCTTGAAAGACAAACTTTTGAACAAGATCAACTCTAAAATAAATCTCAATGAACCTAATAATGCTTTGGAACCTAACGCAACAAATCTAGAGGTCTAGGCTAGAGACGTGTTCCGGCATCGTAAAATCTAGATCCTATCATTTTCATCGAAGGTTGGGTGATTCCTCCTCTTTGATATGACAAGTGATAGCACGGACTTGTGCTCCCCGTACCGTCGAGTATATATTGGGAGACCACAATAGGCTTACATCCTTTATCCATAGGAAGCCATGTCTACCGCCGTATCGATCACAATGCACTAAACACAACATTCGGGAAGATTGACTGCCGTACATAAGTCCTTGGTAATTTCTCTTTAATTTATCACCATGGTGTATATTGCAGTTTTGTGATTGGTTTGGTAATCCCTCTGTCTAGATTTCTAGAGTAGTCACTTTCGTTCCTTTTCGACTCCTTAAAAGAAAAGGTCCATCTGAGCACTTGTCACTTCAGGCTCATTAAAAATCAAAGCGACTAGAGCATCTTTAGTTTTTTCTTAACTCTTAAAAATTGAAAAAGCAAAGTTGTGTCAAAGCATCATTAAAATTTATTAAATTCAGAATAACATCCCTATTCCTTCGTTGATCTTAGGTTGAGATAATGGAGTCCACCAATCAAGGAATCCCTGTCAAAGGGAATCCTAGTCCATTTTCTTCTTGGGGAAATATTGGTGCTCCATATATGGCTACATTGTCTCTTCCAGGAATCACAATTGGCCTGCCAGTATGGCTATTCTCAACCTCAGTCGTTCAAAATACCGTGATTCCTCAACAATCGAATCAACAACCAGTTAATAATGAAGTTGACCCTTTGCCTTCTTCTTCGTTTGCTTCTCCCTCCCATTCTTCCTCTTTGCTTGGTGAAAGTAGCAATGCTAGTAACCGGATGACTAAGAAGAAGAAGAAAGGAAAGGAGAAGAAGAAGAAGTCAGTTAAGCAAGGGGGCAACCATGCAACATCTGGTGAAAATCTACACACTAAGCTTTTCAAACCCAAAGATCCATGCATAATTTGTAGGGGAGACCATCTTCACCGAGAATGTCCGTGCATTCCTTGGATCTTGAGAGAATGGTCCCCCCTTTTGCACCAAATGGTGTCATCAACCTCTGGTGATCACGTTGACAACACACCATCAACTAGTAATAATGGGCAAAAAAGAAAGGTCCAAATTCCATGCAAGTTATGTGAAGGGGATCATACCCTTCCCTGTTGTCCTTTTTTGGATGAAGCCAAAAGAGTCTTGCATAACCGTCCTGCTTCACCGCAACGACTTCCACATGGATACAGGAAGCTCTCCCCAACTTTTTTACTAGTTGAAAATCTGACTGACATAACTCAACCGTCAGTCGAAACACCTATCGTTGAAAGTGAATCTTCTGAGTCCATACCGGGCCAAAGTCAACAGGTTGAAATGGCAGTCGACCCAGTTTTACCTTCAGAAGGTCCATCTTCAAATGATACCATTCCCAAAGAGAGTGTGAACGACACTGTTCAAATTATTTTTGTTACTTCAGAGTCCGATGAACTTGGGGGCAATCCACCCATTCCTTCACAACAGGAAGAAAATCCCCCAGTTCTCGCTACTCAAGGGGTTATTTCAACTGTTTATTCGGTACCCCCTCCAAGTAGTCTAGTCACTTCCTTTGATTGGAATCAACTAGCAAGATCCCGCCTTCCTTCTAATGTACCATTCTGAATCATAGTACAAGTTTACAAAATGATCGTGTCTGGCACTATCATAGATGAAGGGGTATCGATAAGTATCCTTTCCTCAACTGCTTGGAAAGCGCTTGGTTCGCCATCGCTTATGCCTGTCATACACAATTTATCAGGCTTCAATAAAGGAACTAGTCGACCGTTAGGGATCCTTCTTAAGTTACCCATAACTTTGAGAAGGAAAACTGTTCACTTGAACTTGATGGTAGTCCAAGGACCGTTAGATTACAATCTACTCCTTGGATGTGACTATGTTTATAACATGGAAGCTATTGTTTCAACACTCTTTCGAGTGATGTATTTCCCACATGAAGGCAAAATTGTCACTATTGACCAGCTTTCATTCCCCTGTTTAAGCATAGCTCCAAGTCGATCATCATCCCTAAATGGTCCTTTTGC
The DNA here is from genome assembly GCA_000404065.3 of Pinus taeda. Lineage (NCBI taxonomy): Eukaryota > Viridiplantae > Streptophyta > Pinopsida > Pinales > Pinaceae > Pinus > Pinus taeda. The sequence continues at coordinate 65,347 of APFE030850360.1, forward strand.
GTCGAGAATGTCTCTTCAACCTTCATTCCATCCACCTAATTACCAAAAGTAGTCTGGTGAATGTAATGAAGCTTTGGGGGCATGTACCCTTGTCTATTTTGAGACGAACCTAGCTGAAAAGATAAGTTTCCTTGTAGGCTATGTGATTGGAGTGCCAACCCACACCATTCACCTTTGTTTGCGATGTGGACGAAACCATGGAAGTGTTTTTTTACTATGTTTTCCGAGGAAGTGTTTTGTCTTATTGCTGATAAAAACCATCCTGCTTAACCACAATGATTTCCATATGGTTACTAAGAGACTCTCCTTTTCATCATGCTAGGGGCATGCAACTTTTTCAATTTCATTTTCTGGTCTTTTAGCTTTTTAGTTTTTAACTTCTTAGATTAGGTGATTGGTCTAACACACCATTCACTTTTGTCTGTGCCGCAGACAAAACCAAGGAAGTATTTTGTCGAGCTGCTGATGAAACTATCCTAACTAACCTCCTCAGTAGTTCCTTAGCTTTCTAGTTTTTCTAGCTTTTTTTGTTTTTTAGTTTTGTCATTTCTAGCTTACGTAAAAAGAAAAACTGAGCATGTTATCGTATGGTTTAAGCTCGTTAAAAAATAAACCTATCGCTGAGCATGTTGTCGCATGGTTTAAGCTCGTTAAAAAATAAACCTACCATTGAGCATATGTTACTGCAAGGTTCAAGCTCATTAAAAAATAAACCCGCCTTCAGTCAACAACCTTTGTGATTGCCATGCTATCAGCCTTTTGAGCCTTGGTTGTGTTCTGCCATCACCTCCATCCTTTTGGCTGATTAAAATGCTTCCACTTGATTGTTTACCCTTTTGAGGAACAGCTACGACGAGTGGTCCTGTTAGCCAACCTCTTCACATCACCATGTTTTGAGAAGTTCCAAGCTTACTTGGAACGAGTTGCTACCCTAAACGCCACTCGTTCCTCAAAAACGAGTCTCCTTTAAACTCTTTTCAGACTTGTTAAATATGAAAAGATTGTCGAGCTATAGGTTTTTCCAGCTCGTTAAAGTAATCGAAATGCCATCCCTCCTGTATATTTTAATATTTCTCGGGCCTGAGGGATTATCTCACAAAAATTTCAAGCGCTTGTCTTCGTCGGCTCGCTAAAGTGATCGAAAAGTCATCCCTTTTGTATTAATTTATCCTTTTTCGGACTTAAGGGATTATGCTACGAAAAAGAACTGTTGGAGTTTCCTTTTCGTCCTTTTTCAAACTATCTAAACATGAAAAGGATTGAGTTGTTTTTGTCGTTAAACTCGTTAAAACAATAGCGACGAATTTGTCCACCCAGGCAAGAACGAGTTTCACTGTCGCTAGACTCGCTAAAAAGTAGTGACAGGTTTGTCCGAAGGGAAAATTATAGAACAAGCATATGTTATCGTCCTCAAGCTTGACAAAAATAAAGAGGTACTGGTTAGCAATGACTGGGGAAAAAGGGAAGAAAACTTGAAGAATTTTATGGTAGCTAGCCGCTCTTGAACATGACACTTTCACTCCGTCACCATGATTGAGTCGGGTTGGGTTATTTCGTTCACCGGGCATTTCAACATTGGTCCTCCATACCATCCATCATTTGGGGTTAACGCTACCAATCCATCTCAGTGTCATGATATGTTCAAGAGAAGTCATTCAGTTGAGAAACCACCATCCAGTTAATGCCTCATCCACTGCAATAAATTCACCCTCCATTTTTCATGACCGTCATTCTTGAACCTTGTGTCGACAGATCATTTTCACCTCCAAAAAGTAATTTGCGTCATTTCATGTTGTAGATGTGGGATACATTAAGGCCCTCCTATGACAGGTCACTTCTTGTCAACATCAACTCATTATCCAAGAAGTTGACTTAGAAACAACCCTTTTAGTACTTTGAAGCTTGCATATCTCAATGGCAAGTTTCTCACTTCTAGCGACAAGTTGACATCACTGGCCTTCGACAGAAAGATTTTGCGTGGTGTTCGACATTGGATCATATATTCACACCACGTGAACTGTACTGTAGTACCTTGAGGGTCATTATCATTATCGGTGATTCCTCTCACGTCTGCTAACAGCTTACTTTATTGGCTGGTAATCAGGCGATGTCTTTCCATGTTCGACTTCAGAACATCTTTTCGCATGGATCGACTTGTACATTGGGCGAAGATTGAACGAGTTTGAAGACCTCGGATCTAGTTTCATCCATCTGGGCTGCGATATATTTAGGAATATAAAGACATCAAATGTACACAGAAGTTGAACAGATGGTCATCCAAGCCAGGGATGATGACTCTACATATAAAGAATCACCTGTCTGCAATTGTAGATGATTATCTGTTGTATGTACATGAAAATGAATTTATAAAGCTGAGCATGGGAATGCCTGTCTCAGCTAGATCATGAAATTAATATGATGATGATGTATTGTATTGTATCTTATATAGGTCACCTTCCAGTTCGAATACCTCAGATCCTCATGGTAAAGCATTTCACCCGACATCAAAGATTTATGACTTCATGCTTTAGGGGGCAACTGTTATAGACATATTTGGGCACTACAACCCCAATCTTATATGCTGATAAACTAAGGGCTCGTTAACCCCTAAAAGTGTTGTTTTATACCCTAAAGGATCATGGTCAACTGATTACATCATTCCCAAGAAGTTCCACCTGAAAAACCACTCAGAACTGGCCAAAACTGGGCCATACTGACTGCTCCACTGTCAGGGTGTGATGCATACTGACTCCTACACTAGCTAGGTGCGATGCATACTGAAGAGGCCTTCTGTGGGGTGTGATGAGTGAGAATGGACAAATGCCCAAGATGGTTTGCTAAGTGGATGCTCATGGAATCTTCTAGAAACTTCTCCTATGACACTTGCCTCTCTGAATTCGCCCAGGGATGAGTAAGAGATCCAAGAAATCTCCAAGTGGAACCAAG